>BMAC01000063.1:1716237-1729562 GCA_014905375.1 Phtheirospermum japonicum | reverse complement strand
GAAGAACGAAATAAATACGCATAAATTAATTAAAACATAATCTCACGAGGGTTTCAACATCCCTAGGACTACATAAAACAATCTACTCACTCATGGAGTTCATAGAATAACAGGAAAATAGAGAAATAAACCATTGTTCTAAGATATGGAAGAGATAAGAAAGCTTAGATTTTGAATTGTTGGTCTTGGATCTTCAAGCTCTTGTTTATTGGGTGATTTGGGGTCCCCTCTTCAAGCCTTGGAACCCTACGGTTGTGTTTAAGTCTGTTTTTGACGAGTTTGGGTCGAGTTTATATAGAAATCCTATTTCTTGCCGCCCAAGATTCTCCCTAAAATAATTCTGCCGAGTCGGCGTCGACGGAGCGTCGACTGACGCGAACCAGCCCTCGGCGTCGACGCGCATCACCCGCCTGCGTCGACCTGCATGGGCGTCGACTGACGCCCTTCCCAGCGATGCTTCAGAACATGAGCGTCGACATAGCGTCGACTGACACGGTTCCCATCGACGCCTCAGAACATGAGCGTCGACATAGCGTCGACTGACGCGGTTCCCATCGACGCTTCAGAACATGAGCGTCGACATAGCGTCGACTGACGCGAGCCAGCCTTCGGCGTCACACCGCACATCGTGTCGACTGACGCGGTCCATCCTCGGCATCGACGCGAGCCATCGACGCTACCTCCCTGATTCGTCGGTTTCCTCTCGTCGTTTGGTTGATCCTTGTCTCTCAACTTTCTTGTAAAACCTCATTCACTTATTATAGCACTAAATACTTCAAAATAGAGAAGAAATATACAATTGGTGCTCCTCCATTCGTAATAGTAAATACGCGGGAAATAAACATATATGAGAATATTAAGCACATAAAAACATAGAGATTAAACCATTAATTAAAGCACAATTTCTCGCCTATCAGTCTTTCCCTTTTTTCCTTAATTTTGCATCATTTAAATTAGCATCGCATATAATGTAAAATAGCGGTTCCTAAAGTTCTCACCTTGGGAATTGGTTCTCACACGAACCTAATCCTATATATATAGGGTCAATTCCCATATAGACCATTAGTAAAATATTTTTTCCCAAATAGGCCATTGAAATCTCAACTTCCCATTTAATCCAGAAATTATATAAGAGTACTAAATTACCCTTTATAATTATTTTATTTTGTTCTTCAAAAACTCAGAGCTACCCGTGTAAAATTCAGAACTACTCATGTACATTCAGAAATACTCGTGTAGATTTAGAATTACTCGTGTAAATTCAAAACTACTAGCGTAAATTTCAGAACTACTCATGTAAAATTCAGAACTACTCGTGTAAATTCAAAACTATTCGTGTAAATTGACGAACTACTCATGTAAATTTAGAACTACTATTGTAAATTTCAAAAATATTCTTCAAAAATTCAGAACTACTCGTGTAAATCTCAGAACTACTCATGAAAATTCAGGATTACTCGTGTAAATTCAGAACTACTCGTGTAAATTTTGAGAAATTACACACTACTTCGCATAGTTTTTGGGAAATTACATACTACTTTGCATAATTTTTTGATAAATTAGGTACTACTTTGCATAAATTGCGTATTACTTCACAAATTTTTTGAAAATTACAAACTACTTTGTATAAATTGCATACTACTTCACAAAGTTACAAAATTCTTAGAAAGCATTTCCCAAGTTCACACTCCAATTCGCCCCAAAACACAAAATTCTCGATAATTAAAAAAAAGACCCAAACAGCCTCAATCGAATCTTACTACAGTCTCCTTCGTATTCCACCACCAACAAATATATATAATCGAGATCTACATCAAAACACTTGGTTAATCTCAACACACGGCCGCACCGTCAACCTCCTCCAGGCTGAGGGCACCGTCCCGATGTCCTTCCCAGGGCGTCAGCTACAACATCCCCGTCATCATCTGGCTCATGGAGTCGTACCCCCGCCACGCGCCGCTCGTCTTCATCAACCCCACGCGCGACATGATCATCAAGCGCCCCCACCCCTTTGTCTCCCCCAACGGCATCGTATCCATCCCCTACATACACTCATGGGTCTTCCCGGCCTCCAATCTGGTTGAGCTCGTGAGGAATCTCAGTCACTTCTTCGCCCGCGATCCGCCCCTCTACTCGAAGCGTAAGCCTTCTAGCCCTAATTTGAATCCGAGTTACGATAGCATGAATTCGTCGGTGGGGTCCACGGTGGCGGCATGGCCGGCTTTACTACCAAGGGAATATTTACCCTCCCCGACTCCGTCGCCGCCCTACGGGAGCGGTGGTGGTAGAATCATGGAGGATCCGGCTGAGGTTTTCAAGAAAAACGCAATAGCTAAGCTTGTGGAGAGCTTAAACGGTGATATCAGGGAGATGGGGAAGGCTAGGGAAGTTGAAATGGAACAAAATGAAGAAAGGGACGAAAAATTGAATTAGGGTTGGAAAATCCCTTTTCATACCAATCAACAGTATTACCAATTATAATTTAATGTTTTTGAGTAGTGGGGTATTTTTGACATTTTATGTTATAATTTTGATTTAATGGGAAGAGTTTGACTTAAATGGGAAGAAAATAATGTTAAAGGATCATTTGGGAATTGAGTATGATCTAAGTATATTATATGAGAATTATCCCAAATATTATAGTATTTTTATTAATTTTTTAAATTTTAGTAGAGTTATGAATTTGATAATGGTATTGTGAATTTTAAAATATAATAGTATGTAATTTAATAATAGTAGGATGAATTTAAAATATAATATTAAGAAATTTTATTGATTTTGTGAAACTTTAGTATAAAATTCACAATACCAGTTTGAATTTCATATATAGCGTGAAATTGAAATCTAAAAACATAAAATTGCGAAAAATAATGTTGTATTTTAGTGTGACATATTTCATAAAATAATTACATAATATAGTATGAAATATCACGGCGTATTGTGATATTTTTCCTATAATGATAAGATTATAAAAATTAGTAGTATGGAATTTCGATTGTAGTATGAAAATGCACAGTGTAGTATGAAATTCGTCGTTACCGATTGGTGACAATGATATGAAAATGTCATGTAATAGTATGAATTTTGGTTATATTAAATGTTGAATAAAGAAAAGAAATTTAAAGGAAAAAAATCATTAATAAGGGTAAAGTAGTATTGTTATGTAGTAGTTTGGATTAAATGGGAAGATAATTGACTATATGGGAAGTTAATATTTTTATTAGAGTATTTGTGATAAAATATTTATCTATTGGATCATATGAGAATTGCCCCATAATATTTTAAAATTAATAATACTATTATCAAATTACATACTAACCCTACCAGATTACAAACTTCATTATGCAAATATTTTTCAAAATTTTAGATTGGACTTTCAAGTTTTATATTAAATTGCACAAGATAATTTCATACTACTCATTACACATGAAGCAATAAATTTCATATGCCATTATTATTATTATTACTACTACTACTACTACTACTACTACTACTATTATTATTATTATTATTATTATTATTATTATTATTATTATTATTATTATTATTATCATCATTATTAGTTTTTTAGGTGTAGGGGTAGTTTGATAATTTAAGTTGTAATTTTGATTAAATGGGATAGATTTGACTAAATAGGATAAAAAAGAATTCATTAGAGTATTTGGCAATTAATGGCAATGGAAGTGTAGTAAATGAGAATTTTCCATTAATTATGTACCTTCCTACAACTGCGGAGGAATCCAATTTTCCCATCTGATGTTAAATGTAAACAAAACATTAACAACATAAAAAGTTACCAAAAATAAAATGATCTATATCCATGGCGAAGGAAATCAAATTTAATTTATTTATTGAATAAAAGGAGAGAACAAAGAAATCAGATCGAATCAAGTTTGATCTTTGATTTGAGTTAGAAATTATTAAATAATAAATGGATCCGAATAACTATATTTTAATGGTTCAAGCTGAAGTCATAATACGAAATCATATTATCAGAAAAATATAAGAAAACGTCGGATTATGAATAAAAACATAATAAAAAAATCTTAAAAAATAAACGAAGCTCTAAATGAATCTAGAGATTTTTTTTTTAAGAATTAAACATTTTTTTACAATCTAAAAGACATTAACTTATCGAATTTTCGATCCTGATTCCTTGGTTGGCGGCATAAAACTCTATTAACTTGTACGGACTTAGAGAATCTTACATAATCAAAATGCAACCAAAATTAAATATAATACAAAAATCATGATCTAACCATAGTTAAATAAATTTTAGGGGAGAAAAGTAATCATGGTAACACCAGTGAAGGCGTATCACTAGAATCCTACAAAAATAATAAATATAACAAAAACATAAATATAACAAAAACGATAGAATAAGATGATTTTTTAACTCAAAAATAGGAACATTACACGTGAAATAGACAAACAAAAATAACACATTTAAAGCAACCGACAACAAACCCTCCAAAAGATACTATAATTGATGAAAACAAACCAAGACACAATGCATACCACTGTATGAAAAACATATCTCTCACTCCAACGGAACTAAAAAAAATAAAATAAATAATATGAATGAATAATTAAGTAAATGGAGCTCGTAAGTAGTAGTCATCTTCATATCTCAAAAGCAAAACATTACTCTGCAAAAACTGTGTAAAATATATTTCAGATTCAACAGATTGATAGCAATAGCCATCAACATGACAAAAGGTTTCATATTAGCACATTTAACTGCAACATGACCAACTTAGGGGTGTATTCATTTAGGACTTTTAAAGACATATTAAAATTTTTAAAATCCTGATGTATTTAATTAAGACATTTTAAAACTTATAAAAGTCTTGAGGTATTTAATTGTGATTTCTAATGGATTATTAAATGTCCATAAAAGTCTCAAGGTATTCATTTGAGATTTTTTGAATTCTTAAATTGTCATGAGGTATTTAAAAAGTCAAATACTCTTTGAATTTATAATTTGACTGGATTTTCCTAAACTTTTAAGTTAATTATACATACAAAATCCTACTCCCAAATCCCATCTTTAAACATGAGATTTCACAAAACTTTTATAAACTCCCAACAAATATGTAAACCAATAAAAATAAAAAAGAATCCATACAAATCTTACAGTAAAAAAAAAAATCTTAAAATGTATCTGCAAGATCCAAATGAATATGTAACGCCCCAAATAAAATACTACCTTAATTAGTAAATAAAATAAATAAATAAACAAACTCTCACCTTAAATTCGCTTTCATATAAAATCACAATAAAAGGAATTCGACAAAAGAAAGCTCTAGACGAGTCAGCCTTTACCTTGAATATCGAAGTCAATTTCATTGGTATTATCGTCGATATCTGGAGAGTTTGATTTTAAAACAAACGAGAGTGTGAGCTAAAAGAGCTCAGTGAGGACAAGCAATTGAAATGTAAATTTTCTTTTAAAATATAAAACTGACAAGAGTTTAGAAAATAATTTTCATAAAATATTCCAAGCACTTGGTGTGCAAAACTATTTTCAAACGTTTAACAAAACTCTAGTCAGCAGCTTCAAAATTAAAATATTTTAAATTTAAACAAACGATAGATTTTCTCAAAAACTAACCAATTATCACATTTAGAACAAACAGACAATGCTAATTTATTTTTTAAGAAATCAATTGAAATAGTTAACAGTTGAATAGACAGGAAAATATGTCTCGTTCAAAGACAATCAATCCAATTTGTGAGTGTTGGGTACGGAACTCTAGAGGTGGCTCCCGCGCATAGCACTTAGCTCCCGAAGGACTCTAGAGGTGGCTCCCACGCGTAGCACTTAGCTTTCGAGCCAGATTAACTCACATAAACGTAGAATCAATGTCGATCAAACATGACCCATACGTTTCCGCTCACTATGAAAGGTGACACTCCAGGGCCGCAGCCTTAAACTCCTTATCCCTCCCAGTAGGCTCGACGTCCCTTAAGCTTTGGGATTCAAACCCAGGGTACGTCATATTCCGGAATATACCCAATCTACGACCCAAATCCTGCCGTCGTCTCCGACCCGATCAGGAAATATGGGAATAGGTACCACGCGTAGTCAAGCAAGAACCACATGCAACCTGCTCGATTGATTGCCCAAACTACTCGTGCCTGACAGACAGTGACAACGACAAGACAGACAGACAGTGACAAGCAGTAACAATCGATAACAGACTGTCAAGAACAACAATCGAGTTCAAATGATATCTTTGATATAAAATCATATAATTGGATTTATGATTAAACTCAAAGGCAATGCACACTTGCATATTTTCCCTCAAAATACTATTTTTCAAAAGACTATACAAACAGGAAAATATGTTTAAGCAACAAGTGCTTCATGATTTGTAAAATCTCAAGATTACAGTTAAAAATATTTTACTCGCAGATAAGCACAAACCATGCATTATAATTTGAGAATTTTCAAACTCCCGAGTTTAGAAAGTTTTTACTCACCTTAATCGAGGTTCTTTCCAAAATCAAGCATATTGTCTAGTATATGAAATGCCTCGTCACTTCCAAATAAAAGCCCATGTTGAGTCCTAAAATATAATATATTTATAAAAATTATAAATATAACATATAATAAAGTAATATCTAAGATCCTAAGACACTTGGAAGTGAAACTAATCGACTTGATCGCGTAATAGTATAATAAAGACGTTCGGCCTCAATTCTAGAAATCTGGAGTTCAAGGGGTAAATCTGTAATTTTGGATACGTCTTGCGTAGTAGGATGCTATAACAAAGTTATGGTTCGAATTTGAAATCAATTGGAAGTCGTTTGACCCATTTCGGCTCAAAAATAAGAAAGTTGTACGGTTTTGAAAAATTAATAAAGTAATTGGGGTCAAAATATAATTTTAAGAACTTTTAAAAGTTTATGGGGTCAATCTGCAGTTTCAAAGAACCTGATTTGGGGTCAACTCTTAATAAACCAAAACCTGATTTCAGGGGACTAAATTGAAAAATTAGAGGGTTCAAATTGAAGTTTTAGAAATCTTCAATTGGGTCCAAAAGTATATCCAATTATCAAAAACCCACCTCTATACTTTTGACCCATTTCAATTCAGCCCCAAAATTCTAAAAACCTCCTGACATGCTCGTTTTATCCCCTTCTTCGGCCCAGACCCTCTCCGGCAACCACCGCAACATCAACTACCATCCCAAACACACACAAACACATATGCTTACATATAAGCACAATCTTTCAAACTCAATACCCCGACAGGATAGAACCCTAAACATAAAATTAATTAAGGACTTTTGAAGCTGAAGTAAAAATGAACAAATTGATATATAATTCGTTAAACTTGGACTTGTCATTCGCCGGGAATCGGCCGTCGAAGTTCGACGGCGCTGGCCCAAAACGTGACAGCGTGCAGAAGCTTTGCCGGCGTTTTGCCGATGATCCAGAGCTCCGATCGTCGATCCGAAGGTGGCGTTGAAAACCTAATTTAATTTAATTGTAACTGTAAAATTTTCGTAAAGATCGGATGGTCGGATTTTTATCACAGTGCCGATGAAATCTACGGTCCTATGTTGGGGGGTGGCGAAACCCTCACTCTCTGCCTTCTTTTGTTCTAACCCGATGGAGATGAAAGAAAAAGATAAGACTGATACCATTCCTTACCAATTAAGGAATTAATTGTTTGGGCTTGGGCTTCTCAAAGTATTGGGCCAATATAATTGGTATGATTTTTTTTTTTTAATATTTCAGGCCAATTTAACACATTGAGTCAAAATAAAAATATACAATGTATATTTGATCTCGTTTCAAAATAAAATATATAGAAATAGAAATTTCATAATTTTCAAAATACATTCCAGTAAAATGTTATTGTAATAAAATATTTTGATTGACATGAGATAAAAATAATGATATATAAAAAAAATAATCAAATTAGTTTTAATAAATTATAACAGTAAAAGAATTTGGTCCCCGAATTCCTTTCTTAGATAGTCCAGGCAACTCTAAGTACCACAAGACTTAAATCCAATAGTCACTCTATGTACGAGGTATGAATGATTGAAATGTATACAATTGAATATTATTTCAATTAAAGATGAGGTTGAAAAGATTGTGCGATTCGATCGAGAGTAAATACAAGAAATGAACAGATTGTGTAGTAATGAGTTAAATGACTTGTAAATCGAAAGTATTGATGAGTGTGATGTATAATGGAAAAGAACCTAGTAATTGAAACCGTAGTCAATATAGAATTTCAAACTTTAGACATATCAAATAGGTAGAGTACGACAAAAGGGTCTTACCAACATAATAAAATAAGTCGGTGGCACCAGTACTTCGAAGGTAGCCAAGCGAAACAAATTTCCAATGGAAGCTAACAAACGAAAATGATTCAAAGTTCTACCACAAACGAACGTAAAGTGAAAATGAGATAGAAAGTTTGATATTTGATGTGGTGAAAGGTATGAAATAGTAAAGTCGTACAAGGTAAGAGTAAGTACAAGTTAAGATCTTTGTCCAAAGACATAATTGACGAATAAAGTGGTAATAGAACAAACAATGCTAAGTCAAAAGTTGTAGATGTGTGATGTATGTAAGAAATACTCACATGGAAAATGAAATAATGAATAATTCAAAATCATTATAGAAACATCAATATCTAAGGAAAACTTATATAGTTTGACCACTGGTCCGAACGTAAATTTACCAGTGAGAGAAAATGATAGAAAGAGAAGTGATAGAAGCTTTAAGATAAGGTGTATAATTTTCGGAATATACAAATAGAAATGTTACAAATAATAAGATAAGTTTTCAAATGGTAGATTAATCAAAAAATTTCAGGATGGGTTGCAAATTATAGAGCGAATAATAACCAAAAATGCAACACCACTGACGTAGCAAACAAAACAAGTGAGCACTAACAACGGTAAAATGGTCAATTCTCTAGAATAAGCAAAGATAAATTCTTAGTATAGAAGAGGAATAAAATATAAGGGTGATAGAACAACGATGTGAGGTAAACAAAGTAAAATCGATTCCACCAAGACTGAAGATAAACTCGAAAACAAAATTCATTGAAACTTAAGTTCATTTCAACAATGCATATGTGAACTAGTATATCAGAGGAAGTCAACAAAAACTTGGGTGCAATGTGAATTTTGAAAGTAGTTTTGTTAAAGAGCTCTACAATTAGGAAAAAAAAATCTATCAAGTAAAGAGAAAAAAAAATACTACCAATGTTAGAGTACAAGAGAAAGGTGGCAATATGGATGAAGACTTTCAAAATTCAACAGAAGTCTCAAATTAAAAAAATTCGGGAGTAGGTAAATAAAAGAACTTAATGTTCAGAAGATAATGTCATAAGAGAGATTAAAATCTTCATAAACAAAAGTTGGTGTCAACCGCAATGAGTATGATAGGTTCACTATTCAATCAAAATCCAAGAAAATAATGTTATAGATTAGAACGAGTGATTTTATCACAAATTGTGACGAATAACAGATGCTCTAGGTTTACAATGAAGTATTTACCAAGAAAATGATCGAAAAGATAACAAGAATGATTTGGAAGTGAAATTTCAGATATCTTGAATCGTCAAGTAGATTGGGATAAGTACTGAACATAAGTTAGGGTATCAAGTGAAGCTAGTTGACATCAGTCTCTTGAAGGTTCAGTGACAAGTAGGTGACAATTATCATTCATAATAATCAGGAGTTCGAATGAATTAAAGGTACGTAACAAACATTGACACTAAGTGTAAAATAGTGAAACACTAAGAACGAGAGACGGAGCGAAAGGTAGAACTTGTTCTAAACAAGTGCAAACTGAATATATAATTATGAATGAAAACATTCAAAGAATTCAACAAGTTTAACGCTCAAAGAGAAAATATTGGCAACAAATGGCCCAATAATTTTCAAACCATAGCTTGAAGGACAAGAAATGGTAGTGAGGTTCATGATCCTAAATATCTCATGAGAGAAGTAATTAATGACTTGTAGAATTTTAAATATCCTAAGTCAGAACTCGATAATGAAAAGCAGTCAGACAGAACGACTTCTATGAGAGAATAACTACAAAGAAAATACTCAAGAGTGTAAACAATGAAAGTAAGATGTTCACCTTGAATATGGATCAGTCATAGAAGGAAAAAGCAACAAAGTAAGAACCCCAATGAATAAGACAAATAAGATATGAAAGTTGTTAGATTTTAGGTACAAAGAGAGACGAAAACATGGATAAAGACCTTTCAAACTCAACATGAATCTCTATTCAAGAAATTCAAGAGGAGGTATTTTAAATAACCTAACGTTCAAAAGATAGTGTCATAAGAGATGAGAATCTTCAGAAACAAAAGTTAATGTTCGACGAAATGAATATGCGAGGTTCGTTATTCATTCAAAATCTAATAGGATAATGGTCACAAAGGGATGCGAGTGATCACATCATAAAGCGTGATCAATAACAAAACCTCTAAATTTACAATGAAATATTTAACAAGCAAAAGAAATCAAAACATAGTTGATAAAGAAAGTTCTAGAAAGAGAGGTCAAACTCTCACCGGTTTACAAAAAGTATCACTATTGGACATTAAATAGGAAATACAAATCCAACTCTCACAAGAGAAGACAGTTAAGGGTCATTCCTAATAAAATAGACTCATTTGTAAAAAAAATTATAAAATTGTGATTCCTCACAGGATAAGCATTCTAATATTTAGAATTTTCACAGGATAATTTTCAGGTTTAGAATTTGCAAGGAAAATAGATAAACTAGTGATAGTGTACCATGCGAAATAAGAGAGTTTAAGAAAAGATGTTGCACACTCAAGTACATGATCCTCTATGAATGAATAAGTTATTCACGAGGTAAAGAAGCGAGGTACTTGCTGATAACGCAAAGAGGTAACTAAACTGAGGTGATCTAATTCTCATAAAAAGCTAATTGAAAGCGAAAATCCGAACAAGAAACAATGACACACCGAGGAGATAAGTAGAAAAGATTGTGATTCCTGTCTACTCAAAGAAATGGAACAAAGTTGAAAAGATAAGTAGTAATCATCTAATATAAGTAAGAGAAATGGATGGTTGAGATTATTTCAAAGATAAAGAATGAATATATTCAAATGATCGCTTATCAAGTTGGATAATAAAATAAGTAACAGGAAATAACAAGGTATTATACGAAACGATTCTATTTAGAGTGAAAGTTGAACATGACGACAAACGTCACAAAGTAGATAAAAGATCAAATACAAGTCACACAAACTTTAAACGAAAGTGTAAATGAAATGACAATTTTGAATGAAAGTAGATTGATGTTTCATTGGACAGGATTAGCCTCGATAGTGGAATGTCATCGTTTTTACTAAAGTTGATTAACCTAAGTAAGTAGATCAGAATTTCTTAAATAACTAATGATAAACAAAACATAAATAGTGACTTACGCACCAGAGGTCTCCTCGTACAGCTCGAGGATTACTTTCTTCTTTAATGTTGATTGATGTCATATCTAGAGTATCCTCTAACTTGCATTAGCCTTATGAAAACTTATATCTAACTTTTCTATCTTAATCTTTCTTGATGCTCCTTGTTGCGTTTCTTTCGATCGTTGTGCCACATGGTGTTGTCTTTTGAACTTTCATCCCATAATCGTTATTTTATTGAACGACGATGGCTTTAGCTTATTGATAACCATATCGTGCATCATTCAATGGTTCATCTTCTCCTTGCAAAAGTCCCACATCACTCTTTGGTTAGACGAAAATGAACTCACATGACTTCCTTCCATGTCAAAGCAGTGCTCATAATTTTGATCCGTACATGCATCATCTATTTCTTATTCAACCCTTTGTGATATTGAAGATCTCCAATCGTCGAATTATCCTTATAGTTTGCCAAATGTTTCACCTTGATAACATGCATTGATGACAAAGGGAAGTTCACATGCTGCACTTTCTTAACGAGACTTTTGAATTTGGTAGGTCTCTAACTCCTTTGAACTTGGTAGTTGAGTCTGGACTCTCATAAGAATATTAAGGTTCAGGAATTGCTTAGCTAATCAAGCTTCCATTTGAGATTCGCGAGAAGAGAGAAGTAATACTAAAATCTAAATTTTAAGGAAGTTGATGACTTATAAGTAATGCAAAAGATAGGTTCTTGAACAAAGAACAACTCTTCAAGATAAACAAGAACTCAAATAAGTATTGAAATTAGAAGGAGGTTAAGGTTACGTAGTGAAAGAATTGATGTTCAAGTTTCACAATCTGAAGATGTAAAATCCTCACGTCAACCAACTATCCAATCGGCATAAGTTGGTAGTTACTCCTTACTCTACTAAAGTCATTAATAGTATTTTAATTCTCAAGTCCAAAATGGCAGTGACATTCGAATCACAGGCCAAAGACCCTATCCTGGGTACGCTTAAGTGCAATTCCTTCGCACTCAAGCTCAAATACCACTTCTGTAACGCCCCAAATAAAATACTACCTTAATTAGTAAATAAAATAAATAAATAAACAAACTCTCACCTTAAATTCACTTTCATATAAAATCACAATAAAAGAAATTCGACAAAAGAAAGCTCTAGACGAGTCAGCCTTCACCTTGAATATCGAAGTCAATTTCATTGGTATTATCGTCGATATCTGGAGAGTTTGATTTTAAAACAAACGAGAGCGTGAGCTAAAAGAGCTCAGTGAGGACAAGAAATTGAAATGTAAATTTTCTTTTAAAATATAAAACCGACAAGAGTTTAGAAAATAATTTTCATAAAATATTCCAAGCACTTGGTGTGCAAAACTATTTTCATACGTTTAACAAAACTCTAGTCACCAGTTTCAAAATTAAAATATTTTAAAATTAAACAAACGATAGATTTTCTCAAAAACTAACCAATTATCACATTTAGAACAAACAGACAATGCTAATTTGTTTTTTAAGAAATCAATTGAAATAGTTAACAGTTGAACAGACAGGAAAAGATGTCTCGTTCAAAAACAATCAATCCAATTTGTGAGTGTCGGGTACGGAACTCTACAGGTGGCTCCCGCGCGTAGCACTTAGCTCCCGAAGGACTCTAGAGGTGGCTCCCACGCGTAGCACTTAGCTTTCGAGCCAGATTAACTCACATAAACGTAGAATCAATGTCGATCAAACATCGACCCATAAGTTCCCACTCACCATGAAAGGTGACACTCCAATAGGCCGAAGCCTCAATCACCTTATCCCTCCCAGTAGGCCTCGACGTCCCTTTAGCTATGGGATTCAAACCCAGGGTACGTCATATTCTGGAATATACCCAATCTACGACCCAAATCCTGCCGT
>BMAC01000063.1:1686005-1715643 GCA_014905375.1 Phtheirospermum japonicum | reverse complement strand
AATATAATATATTTATAAAAATTATAAATATAACATATAATAAAGTAATATCTAAGATCCTAAGACACTTGAAAGTGAAACTAATCGACTTGATCGCGTAATAGTATAATAAAGACGTTCGGCCTCAATTCTAGAAATCTGGAGCTCAAGGGGTAAATCTGTAATTTTGGATACGTCTTGCATAGTAGGATGCTATAACAAAGTTATGGTTCGAATTTGAAATCAATTGGAAATCGTTTGACCCATTTCGGCTCAAAAATAAGAAAGTTGTACGGTTTTGAAAAATTAATAAAGTAATTGGGGTCAAAATATATTTTTAAGAACTTTTAAAAGTTTATGGGGTCAATCTGCAGTTTCAAAGAACCTGATTTGGGGTCAATTCTTAATAAATCAAAACCTGATTTCAGGGGACTAAATTGAAAAATTAGAGGGTTCAAATTGAAGTTTTAGAAATCTTCAATTGGGTCCAAAAGTATATCCAATTCTCAAAAACCCACCCCTATAATTTTGACCCATTTCAATTCAGCCACAAAATTCTAGAAACCTCCTGCCATGCTCGTTTTATCCCCTTCGTCGGCCCAGACCCTCTCCGGCAACCACCGCAACATCAACCACCATCCTAAACACACACAAACACATATGCTTACATATAAGCACAATATTTCCAAACTCAATACCCCGACAGGATAGAACCCTAAACATAAAATTAATTAAGGGCTTTTGAAGCTGAAGTAAAAACGATCAAATTGATATATAATTCGTTAAATTTGGACTTGCCGTTCGCCGGAAATCGGCCGTCGAAGTTCGACGGCGCTGGCCCAAAACGTGACAGCGCGCAGAAGCTTCGCCGGCGTTTTGCCGATGATCCAGAACTCCGATCGTCGATCCGAAGGTGGCGTTGAAAACCTAATTTAATTTACTTCTAACTGTAAAATTTTCGTAAAGATCGGATGGTCGGATTTTTGTCACAATGCCGACGAAATCTGCGGTCCTGTGTTTGGGGGTGGCGAAACCCTCACTCTCTGCCATCTTTTGTTCTAACCCGATGGAGATGAAAGAAAAAGATAAGACTGATACCATTCCTTACCAATTAAGGAATTAAGTGTTTGGCTTGGGCTTCTCAAAGTATTGGGCCAATATAATCGGTATGTTTTTTTTTATTATTTCAAGCCCAATTTAACACATTGAGTCAAAATAAAAATATACAATGTATATTTAATCTCGTTTCAAAATAAAATATATAGAAATAGAAATTTCATAATTTTCAAAATATATTCCATTAAAATATTATTGTAATAAAATATTTTAATTGATATAAAATAAAAATAATGATATATAAAAAAAATAATCAAATTAATTTTAAATTATAACAGTAAATAGACGGGCTTCACAGAATATAGCCCCTTAGTCTTTGTTGCAAACAAAGACATGCCTAGTAAAGTGTTTTGAGTTTTTTTTTTTAAAAGACAGTTTGAAATAATATTAATGCTCTTTCAATCTTATAGCTTTTTAAAAAAGACAGTTTCAAATCATATTAATGCTCTTTCAATCATATAGCTTTTAGAAAAAAAAAATCATTCGAGAAAGATGATCAATGATGAAATATAAATATGATGATACTCAATAAAGGCTCAAAAGAATATTGCAAAACTATGTGACGATAGTTACAAAAATTAGGCGATTCAGCATTTTTTAGCACACATCATGGCCATGAACCCATAAGAAAGTTCAGATAATACTTAGATGAGTTATAATTTAGACAAAAAAATAAAAATAACTTAAAGACTGTTCTTCTCAACAGACCATAAACTATCATCTCGTAATTAAGCTAACATAGAAGCAAAAATCAAAAACAATATTCAAAGCATTTAAATGTAACCCTAACTAAAAAGACATCAATTATAAGGAGCGCCCAAGAAAAGCTATGTCAGTAGATACAATCATATTTAGATGCATATGTTAAAGTAAGAAAAGTTATGTCAGTAGATACAATCATATTTAGATGCATATGTTAAAGTAGAAAAACGAATGTCAATAGAAGACAATATGACACTCAGACCATCAAACTCAATAAAAAAAAAACAAAACAATAGAGATAGATTAAAGCAGAGAGACCAGAAATATAATTTCTCAAGGATCTCAAAGAAATAGTAATGTTTATTAAATTATTATCTTTACAATATAATCTCAACCACGTCTTCAGATCTTCAAACATATGAATTTAGATTTGGATCTTCAGAGAAATTGAGATTAACATGAATACTTATCCACCATTAATTATATACAAACACATCGAAAATAGAATATAGTATACTTATCGATTATTTTACACACTACTACAAAAAAGGCCTTTTACAACGGTCAATTAACAACGGGTTATTAAATAACTGTTGTAATAGAGCAATCCGGTAACATTTACAACGATTATTTTGACAACTGTTGTAAATAGTCTATTACGCAACGGTTATATTTACAACCGTTGTAAAAGTCCGTAGTAAAATATGTTAACCAATATACTACGGCGGTTCTTTTACAACCGTTCTAAATACACATCATAAAATATAATTAGTTTAATTAAATTAACTCAGTTTATAATTAGGATTATATTAAAAATAATGAAAAATTAAAAAATGAATATATTTAATAAAATCAAATTAGCAAAACATGAGAACATATAAACACATCGTGACTTGCGCCCATCCCATTCTCGCAGCCTGCTGAACCTAAAGTAAAAATCCCAAACCCCAACCACATCCAAAATCGCCGTTGTCTCCATCACCCACCACCACCGCAGTCCGACTACAACTACCCACCATAGTCGACGACCAAGCCACCACCACCGCAGTCCGACGACAACTACCAACCACAGTCGACGGAAGCCACCACCACCACCTACAATCCCAAAGTGACGCCACCTGCAAAATCTAAGGTATGTTTTCTATTATAATATCTTTTTATGCGTATGTTTTATCCCGTCTTCAATTTATAGTTGTTTGTCTGATTGATATTAAATCGACTAAAAAATACATTATATGCTTTTATTTTCGTCTATAGATTTGGGGGTTAGGGTTGTGTTTTGTTCAATTTGGACGAATTTGGGGGTTAGTTTTTTTTACTTTATGTTCAATCTAAAACTTATTGGATAATATTAGCTTCTCAGAGACTCACCGTAATCCTCGTCCAAATTTAAAGTCAGATTTACAATATAAAGGTACCAGAATTTGCCCTCATCTAATATTCAATTGATGTAATCACCAATTTTTCCAATTTTATTAGATCTATGGTGGACAACACATTTGATTCGTTAATTTTCAGATGTATAAGCAGATTATTGGGTGCTTATATTTTTTTTTCATATCGTACTCGATAATTTTTATTTTTATTATGGGTGCGCGTGAAAGTGTTGTTCGTTTATGGTTCGCCGGTGGCATCGCCGGCAACCGTTGATCGTGGATCCTGCAAGCGGACTGGTCTACAACAACCTCTTGGACCAGATGGTCAACTCGGTGGTGTTCGCCATGCGGAGGCTCGAGTTCGAAGATGTTAGGGTTCCGATAGCAGAGACGGGCTGGCCGCATGTCGGCGATATTGACCAGCTGGGCGACAGCGCTTACGACGCAGTGACGTACATTCGTAACCTCATGACGAAGATGACGGCCTATCCGCCAATTGGGACGCCGGCTAGACCGGGTGTTGAGATTCCGACGTTTGTGCTCTCTTTGTTCGACGAGAATCAGAACTCGTGCCCAGGAACAGAGAGGTACTGGGGGCTGTTGGATAACATGGGAAGGCCAAATTATGTTATTACTATTTGAATTTGATGAATTGTTGGGTGAATTGTGTATTTATTGTTTGGTTTGGCAATGTGAAATAAATCGGTTATAAATTTCCAAGTGTATATCGCCTAAAAAGGCCAAATTCAAAAATAAAAACTGTAATTTTACATCGGTTATTATTTGACCGCTGTAAGCTGATTAACATATTGCATCGGCTGTTTCAATAACCGATGTAAAATTACCAATGTTTACATCGGTTTTTTCCAAATTTTACATCTGTTTTCAAAGAAACCGATGAAGTAAAGTCTAAGTCTTACATCGGGTATTTCATGATCTACATCGTTTATTAGATAAACTGATGTAGTACTGTCTATTCTTACATCGGTTTTAAAACTGATGTAAAGATTGTGAAATTTTACATCGTTTAATCTACATCGGTTTAAAAACTGATGTTAATGAAAAAAATAACCGATGTAAGTTACGTTTTCTGTAGTTGTGCCAGAATAGAAACAAATAGATGAAATAAAGTGCACATCAAATTTCTATTTATTCATCGTAATTTATTTTTAACAAACTTGAATAGGCACACAAATATTTGATGTTAAACAGAAATAAAACCATACAGGGATCTGAAACCATACTGGGATCTACAATTTATCCAATATCATTGACAATTCTTGTGATTATTCATATCTTTTCGTTCCTGCAAATAGGAAGGCGCAAAATTAGAATTAAAAAATGGGATGGAATTAAAGTTTTTGAAAGAATTTATCAGATCTAGAAATCGGAAGAATTTTAAATGAAATGAATGGAATCAAATTTTTTTAAACAATATTTTAGATCTTTAAACCGGAAATCAAATGAATATTTTAGATCTTGAAACCGAAAATCAAACGGTGGGATTCTTGATTTTTTCGCATCATTTCGATCAAAATTAACACAACTAAATAAAAAAAACAATAAATCAAAGAAATTAACTGTAAAATATCAATATACTATAAAGTTATCATCGGCCAGCCAACGAAAAATCTTCACAAAACTTGAGATTCATTATGCAGTCTTCTAATTTTTTGAATATTTTTCATAGAATCGACCATTGCATAAACACGGGGCTTTCTTTCAGATTTTTCTGAGATCTGATGAAGATTTATTAGAAAAATCCAAATCTGATGGGGAATCGAATTTGGAATGGAGGAGAGAATTTGAAATAAAAAAATCAATTAATCTCGGTCGAATTTGGAATGGAGAAAAATAAAATGTTTGCAGAAGAAAGAAAATAATAATGAAGCGGCGCAAGAGAATGAGAGAGGGATGCACAAACCCTAGTTTCTTAAGGAGACATAAAAAAGAGAAAAAAAAGTACTATTTTATACCCTAGGCAAAAATACAAAAAAAGAAGGATTTAATGTGAAATGCTGTGAGTTTGACACGTCAGGGTTTGAGTAAATAATAAAATGACACTTGTAAATTGAATTCATAAGGAATTAATATCTCATCAAGGTGTCGACAAAATTAACAAATAAGGGTTGATTCTCTGATCTCTCTCCAATCACATTATGCACCTCTTCCCATTTTACATTTAAACAAATACTGTATAATAACATAATATTACTTATAAGACATCATCGATTATAAGAAAGAAAGAATTGTTAACCATAAAGTTATAATTATTCTTACTGTTCACAATAATTCTCAATACCCCTAATTTTGAATATATAGAAGCACAATCCTAACGAATCTTGCCTCAGGAGGAAAACATCCAAGATGATTTGGAGAGGAGGAGCCATATCACCATCACCATCATTTTGGGAACTTATTATTATGTTCGCTAGTGATTATTATGTTGTGTTGTGTTTTGTATATATGTAGTTTTGTAAAAACGCAGTTTTCACATATGATGTTAGGTTTCGTGATAGATGTCACCAGACTTAATATCAACTGAATCTCAAAAATAGCAGCGGAAATAAATAAGTAAAACACAAAAAATTAATTTCAGTTGTAAGCAATCGTGCTTACAAACTTGGGTGTACAAACCCGAAAACTATATTACTTTTCAAACGTTCAAGATAAATTACAAAATAATAAAAAGTAATATACGAAAAATAACTTGTATCAAACAATTGATACACAAAATACTCGTCGCTTCTTCTTTAGTAGAATTCCTCCGTTGGTTACGCAACGTAGAGATCCTTCTAATTCTCCAGCAAAGCTCCGAATTGTATCGTACGTCTTCTGCTTCAGAAATATCCTCACGAGCATCTAATTTTGCGTTTTGGTGTTACAATATAGAAATCGAGGGGTTCACTCCAAAAAGAGCAAGTGGTAAAAAAAAAAGTATTCTCTCCTTTCTGTTTTATCGGTCGTAGTTTGGAATTTTTTTTGTCCCGTTTAATCTGTCGAATTTACATTTTCAAAAGAGAATCATTGTTAATTTTTACTTTTTCAATAAGAATCAAAAGTTACTTTACTACTTTTACCCCTAACTTTATTATTTCACACTTTTAAATATTTTAAACAAAATGATATTATGGTCAAATACCTATAATTATAACGCTAATTAACTTCTTAATTTTTGTGAAATTATCAATTTCAGCGGATAGAACATGACGGAGGAAGTATATAAAATTGATTCGGTGAACAATAAATGTGCGGTGAAAGAAAAGAAAGAAAAAAAGTTTGTATGAGTTAATAGCTACATGGATTTGTTTTGCTCTATGGGGTCAAAGAGATGATCGACATTTTGGAATCTTGAAAGTTTGTTATGTTTGCTAGTGCTTCATATGCGAACCATGTAGTGTTTTGGAAATTAATTTTTTTCCCCTTTCAATCCAATGACCAACAACGATATCCCACCAAACACATCCTCCGCTGCCCCTCCACCAACTTCAGCCTTGAGTTTTTACTCGGCTCAATCAGTTACGAACATTCGTAACCAAATCCCTCTTATCCTTAATCTACAAAAAGTTCAATATCACACTTGGGCCGAACTTTTCCAAATCACCGCTCGCGCTCACAACGTGGTCAATCACATTGATGGGTACCCGCATTTGGACGACATCTACGACGCCAAATGGCGTCAATTGGACACCATTGTTCTCAGTTGGATCTATGACACAATTAGTGAGGACCTTCTCCTCACCGTCATCAAAGTAGGCTCCACCGCTCCAGAGGCTTGGCTCCGTGTCAAGGGCATCTTCCATGACAACCACATCGCTCACGCCGCCGATCTCGAGAGTCGCTTCATCAATGCCCGACTTGCCTCATTTTCCTCCATCTCCGCCTACTGTCAACATCTCAAATCATTGTCCGATTAACTCGAAGACGTCGAGAGTGCCGTCACCGAGAAGCGCCTAGTCCTCCAACTCATCAATGTCCTATCTACAGAATACGACACCGTTGGCAGCATCATCAGTCAGACAACACCGCTGCCCTCCTTCTCAGTTGCTCGTAGCATGCTCACACCGGAAGAATCACGTCGGTCTCATCAATCAGAAGGGACTCACGCCCTCGTCGCCACTGGATCATCATTGAGTGCTACAAAGTCATCAAAGCCAAACACCTCCCATCGCAACTCTAACAGCCGTGGCCGTGGGCGCGGCCGTAGGTACACCAACCACAGCGGCAACGCAAATAAAACCGAGTCGACGCCTCTATCCTCCAATCGCAGCAGCCAATAGGGCATTACTGCACACCCGCAGTGGTTCTCCGTGCCCCAATAAGACTACTACTGGACACCGGGTTGGACAACACCACCATGCCCATATCCCACCAGCCCGACGCAGTGCCCCTATGTTCCGCAGAGGCCACCAGCAGCTGCTGTATAAGCGTTCTTAAGCCCGCAGTAGTACCCGGATGACCCCTCCTACACATGGTTTATGGATATCGGGGCATCTTCCCATATGACAGCGGAGTCATTCATACCGATTTTAATTCGAGCACTTTATCTCCTGTTTATGTCGAAAATGGTAATACTATTCCAGTTGTTGGTAAAGGTTCTGCAAACCTAAACACATCACCACCCGATTCCGACCACAATGTCCTACACACTCCCAACATCGTCAAAAACCTCGTTTATGTTCAAAAATTTACTATTGATAATAATGTTAGTGTGGAATTTGACCTTGTTGGCTTTTCTGTGAAGGACCTCCAAACGGGGAAAACCAAAACGAGATGTAATAGCCTTGGGGATTTGTACCCGGTCACCTCCAACAATTGCCGAACTCTGCCCTCGTCGCTTCCCAACCTCCACCTTGGCACGATCGACTAGGTCACCCGGGTGATCATGTCTTTGATATTCCCAAGCGCCGTCATTTTAATTTCAATAAAGCCTCATGTTCAGCCATTTGCTCTTCTTGTTAGATTGCTAAACATAAGAGACTACCGTTTTCACATTCTCTGTTACTTTTAGACCTTTTGATATTATTCACAATAAAATATTTGGATTTCCCCGGTAGCTAGCACTGGTGGTTTCAAATATTATCTAATTCTTTGGATGATTTCTCTAATTTTGTTTGGATTTTTCCCTTTAAACACAAATCTGAAACCTACACTAAATTCATGTCTTTTCATGCCATGGTGCAAACTCAATTTAGTATAAATATTAAAACTTTTCAATATGACATGGGTGGTGAATTTGATAATCAATCTTTTCATCGCCTTTGTGATCAAAACGAAATGTTAATGCATTTTACTTGCCTAAAAACTTCTCCACAAAACGGGAAAGCCGAGAGGGCTCTTCGCACCCTTAATTACAATACCCGTGCCTTACTCACACATGCCTCCCTTCCCCCTTGTTTCTCATTTCTGGGTTAAAGCATTACATATGATCACTTACATTCATAATATTCTACCATCTAAAGCTATACGAAACAACACACCCACCTTCTTCCTATACCGTCGGGAACCCACATACTCACATCTTCGAACTTTCGGGTGCCTATGTTATCCAAACACGCATGCCACAGTCCCTCACGAATTGGCTCCTCGATTGGTCCCATGCCTTAACCTTGTCCCTTCCTCCGACCACTGTGGCTACCGTTGCTTGGTTCTCGGGTGTCACAAAGTAATTATCTCTCGCCATGTTGTATTTGACGAGAAAACTTTTCCATTTACCACAAATTCAGTGTCTGATTCTCAATTCCACAAAGAGACCCCCTTGTCCGATCCCTCGCCTTTCCTTCTTGAATTTCTTCACCAAATCAACCCGCAGACCCGTCGATCGATGCCGACAGTCGACGCCGTGTCGACGTAACCCAGTCGCCAGCGTCGACCGACCAATACATCGACGCCCACGTTGACAACCTCTCTGTCTAATCCGTCAACATCCCATCGATTGACGCCAATGTCGACGACCTCTCTATCCAGCCCATTGATACCCCATCGATTAACGCCTATATCGATGACATCTCTATCCAGCTTGTCGATAATGCATTGATCGACGCCCACATCGACCACCTCTCTTGACAGACAGCCGATTGACGCCAACCATCGATGCAATCCCTCATAACAATCACTCACCCCAGCCCCACCGCCACCACCTCATCATTCCACGACAACCCGTCGTCAATCCAGAATCATTAAACCCAACCCTCGCTAAAATCATTTGGTCTCATTCCCCACCATCTCACCTCTCCCCACCTCTCCTATCCGTGCCCTGCAGGACCCTAATCGGCAAGCTGCCATGAAAGATGAACTTAGTGCTCTTATTAAAAATGGTACTTACCGAATGCTAACATTATTTGTTGTATGTGGTTATTTAAGCATAAATACAGGTCCGATGGCACGTTGGAAAGACACAAGGCTCGCCTCGTTATTAACGAGAAGTTCTTATAGGAAGGCATAAACTATGATGAGACTTTCAGTCCTGTAGTGAAGCCGACCACAATCCCTGTTGTTCTACGGTCTTGGCCCATTCACCATATAGATGTCAAGAACGTCTTCCTACACGGTTCTCTCCAAGAAATGGTATATATGCATCAACCTCCGGGTTTCTATGACAACCAACGGCCTAATCATGTCTGTTTACTTCGAAAATCTCTCTATGGCTTAAAGCAGGCCCCACGGGCTTGGTATCATAGGTTTGCCTCGTATATTTATAGGACTGGGTTCAGTGGAAGTCAAAGTGACCACTCATTGTTCATCTACAGCTCCCAGGGCGAGACTGCCATCTTGCTCTTGTATAAAAATAATTGAAAACACACATGAAAAAAAATATAAATCTCTATAAAAACAGGAAACATTTAACAATATGAAATTATATAAAATTTGTAAAAAACTTTATATGTTAAAATATAAAATCTAAAATTTGAAAGTTTCTTTTAAGTAAAAACTCTTTGTAAGGATTTAAACTTTATTTATTTTTAGATTTAATTATCTAGAATATGTTTTAAATAATTTACAGATTGTTTTAAAAGATTTAGTTTTGAAAAACAATTCATATTTGATCTTCTTTCGACTTTAAAATAATTCTTAGCATCTTTAAAACAAATTTTAGTTGGAAAAATTCCCAATTTAGTGAGTATAATGTGTTATTTATAAAAAAATAAAATATAAAGGATTGATATCATTAAAAACAATAAAGGCACTTTAGGATTTTTCCTATATTTTATAAGGTTATATATACTTATTATTCGATTAATAACAAAAAATAAATTTCTTATAAATACTCAACATATAATATGATTTACATAATCTCATAATTGGTTAAGTTAGATATTATTTACTAAGTAAGAAAATAAATTAAACAAATTATGAAATTAATCAAATCCTAATATACAATAACAATATAAATACTAGTAACTGATTTAGAACAAAGGTCACGAATCCACTTATTTAATTTAAATCACATAACTAATCTAATCAATCTAAATATACAACAACACACCCAATAGTGAGAAATTCTTAATAAGTTATATATATCAAATCAAAATTATAATAATAAAATTTTAATAATTTTTATTTTTTATGGTTAGTAAATAACATCTACATTTGTATACTAAAATACTATTTTATCGTTACAAATGGATGTTTTGATAAATTATAAAAATAATAAATATATTGGTACTTCTATTCATTTATATTATATAGATATTTAATTCTTTTGGGCATATGGTGTGCCTGGCCTTCAGCCCGCCTGACAAAAAATTCTCGGCCAATTGATTTTGGCTTATGGTATTTTTAATTGTTGTTGTTATTGTTGTTGTTGTTGTTGTTGTTACTACTTTGATAGTATATTATAGAGTTAATGAAAAAACTAATAATCAAAATAAATATAACCTAATATCATATTTTTGTCCTTTTTAGTTAATTTATAATTATTTTTAATATTAATTTGATAGCATATTATGTATTCAATGAAAATTGAATAATCAGAATAAATCTAACATAATATTTATAAAAAAAAATACTGATTTTCAAATAAATACATATTTTATAAATCCTAACATCTATTGTCTCAATTTAACACGAATATGAGTGCATCCAAATATATAACTTATAAATCCAGATATTTTCGTTATTTGAATGAAACGAAAATACTATATATATATATATATATATATATATATATATAGGAAATGACTACGGTGCCGTGAAGGCACCATGCTCCCCCTGTATTTACATCCATTGATCTACCCCACTACTCATTCTTCGCTTATTTATAACCATTAGATCAAGTTAGGGGTTAATAACCCCTAACTTGATCTAATGGTTATAAATAAGCGAAGAATGATATAATCACGACACCGTAGAATCTCCCTATATATATATAGTATAGTATATAATATATATATATATATATTATAATATATATATATATATATATATATATATATATATATATATATATATATATATATAGGATTGGGTTCAAATGAGAACCCCGTCATTATATGTGAACTTAGGGACTAATCCTGGCCTTAGATCTAATATTGCACAGTGCAATTATATGTCCAGGTTCATTGTGCTTTTTACACAGTACTGTAGTGCTAAAATCAGTCCAGTTTTTTTAATTTAATTATATATATATATTTTTTACGTTTTAAAACATGCAATATGTATCTTAAATTGTAGATCTTGAGAATGTGATTAATTTGATATATATTTCATTCAAAACGAATAAAATTTGAAAAAGTTATGGTTTGTTGAAGATTTGAGTTTCATTTCAAAATTTTGAATTTGCAGTTTATAGACGAAATTTGCGATGCTTTTTGTATACAATCGTAGTGTTTTTTTTACTTAATCTATTGTGCTTTCTAAAGAACAATGTAGTGCTCTTTGTAAACGTTGATATATGTCCAAAATACCATTTTTAATTAATTAATGCATTTTTTACATTATTACCATGCTGACATGTCATGATCTCAACCATCAAAATTATCCAATCTAATGGTCAAGATGAGTCCCTAGGTTCACATATAATGACGGGTTCTCATTTGAACCCAACCCTATATATATATATATATATATATATATATATATATATATATATATATATATATATATATATGGGTTGGGTTCAAATGAGAACCCGTCATTATATGTGAACCTAGGGACTCATCTTGACCATTAGATTGGATAATTTGATGGTTGAGATCATGACATGTCAGCATGGTAATAATGTAAAAAATGCATTAATTAATTAAAAATGGTATTTTGGACATATATCAACGTTTACAAAGAGCACTACATTGTTCTTTAGAAAGCACAATAGAATAAGAAAAAAAACACTACGATTGTATACAAAAAGCATGGCAAATTTCGTCTATAAACTGCAAATTCAAAATTTTGAAATGAAACTCAAATCTTCAACAAACCATAACTTTTTCAAATTTTATTCGTTTTGAATGAAATATATATCAAATTAATCACATTCTCAAGATCTACAATTTAAGATACATATTGCATGTTTTAAAACGTAAAAAATATATATATATAATTAAATTAAAAAAACTGGACTGATTTTAGCACTACAGTACTATGTAAAAAGCACAATGAACCTGGACATATAATTGCACTGTGCATATATATATATATATATATATATATATTATCCCACATAATATTTATTAAGTTGGATAGAAAAATATTGTTATTTGAATAAATTAAAAATTCAAAAGTTTTTTTCACTTAGGAGATGTCCACTAAATATGACTTATAATTTTCTATTTTATGAATAAGGCATTAGCTCATTTAGGACAATTTTATTTTTAGAATTTGTACAATTATGTTATATGTATATTTAGTTATTTTTCAAATATGCTATTAGTTGTTTTATTTTTAATTTCTTAGTAAATAATTTTCTACTTAATTAAATATCAGATTTTTTAAATCATATTAATATGTTGAGTATTTATAATAAATTTCTAATTTTTGTAAATAAGGTCTACATTAATATATTATATATAATTTGATAAACAATGTTGTAATATTGATCCAGATAGATATTTGAAGGAATTCTATAAATAATAAATATGTTAGTACCTTTATTTAATTATATTATAGATTTAGCTTTATTTTCTTGCTAACATTTTTTTCTACAATGTAAAATATTTTAAGAGAAAATGGACATTCAAATTATATGTGAGATAGTGAACTATAGAAGTATGTAGAAATTATATTAATATATTTTATTTTAATTATATAGGATTGTAAATATATTTTTTAAAAAAAAATTAGTTTTTGTCCTTTTATTTATCATACAACTGTATTTTTTGACATAGTTTGTATTTTGATTCATTTGTTTAAACTTCTGTTATTTTAACTAAATATATTTTATACATTATAATTAATAAAAAAATTATTTACATTCCATGAATCCCACGAAAGGACTTCTAGTAATAAAAACAATAAAAAAAATATTACTTGATTGCACAATTGTTGTTATGTATTTATTACGTAATACAAAAAAATTAAAATATTTCTTACTGGATGACTGGATATTCTTGGATAAATAAAAACTTTTACTTAATACAAATAATAGGAAATTTTTTTACTTGGTAGTAAAATACTCATACTTAATGATAGTATGAAATAAAAAAAAAACTCCAGCGGGTGGTCACCGGAAAGTCGACGCACATAGCGATTGGGGCAGTCGCCGACAGCCGGACTATTTCCGGCATGAGTTGGGCGGGGTGGGGGGTGTGATTCGTTTGTACATATTTGTATGTGATTTTCGTATGTTTTTGTGTCTTGTCTTGTGTGCATTAGTAGGGTTTTAGTTGTATTTTATCCCCCTTTTCCTTTGCGTTATCGTAAAGTTTGTTGTCTTTTTAGTATTTTTCGTATTTCTCTTTTACTTTTTGTAGATTTTTATGTTATTTTTCTTTTCTTTATTTTAGGGTAGTCGATCAAGCCTAAGAGCGTTCCTGAGGATCACAACTGGCTCGATTTGAAAAAAACATGACTCGAACCCGCAAAGCATAACCACCGACCGATGCGCCATTAACGCCCAATCGACGCGCCGTCGACGGGGCCAATTTCAGCATTGGTGGTCAGGTCATTTTTGGCCATTTTTGGGCCAAATGACTATTTTGCCCACACTTTCACTCCTATAAATATAACCCTTCTTCTTAGAAATCAGACTTCTTGAACTCCTTAGGGCTTGACAGCCCAAACTTTCTCTTGTTTTCATCATCTTTCTTTCACTTTCAAACATCGAATTCTTAGTGGATTAACTTAGCCCGTAGAATCGTAGCGTAGCATCAAATCAACTTTATTTATAATTAGAAGAAGTTCTATATTCATGGAGTATCTCTCTCCCTTTTGGCATTGAAGATTCTTTGAACTTTTCTAATTGAGTAATCTTTTGTTCTTGATTTGTTTCACCTTTCTTATTATTTTTAATATATGTTCGGAGTTATCAATTCTCTTGTGTACAAGTTTGAATTTAATTGTTGAAAGTTATGTTTGATTTGTTAATGAAGGTTAATTATTTAACATTGTTGTCTTCTTTCAAGTTTTTCATCTTTAATCATGTTCATGCTTGTTTTATGTTTATGTTATTGGATTTATTGATGGTTGTTGGTTAGAATTAATGGGTCTAGTGCTTAGATGAGTTTAAAACCATCAACTGACATTGTTGGGTATTTTTACGAGTTGAGATTGACAACCCCAACTTATAGACTAAGTGTTCAATTAAATACCAATTGATCGTGGAGATGATTCTAGAGCTCTAGACCCCCTTTTATTAATCTTTTTAAAATTTTTGGCTTTCCTTTCTCGTCATTTAAATCACCATCTTGGATATTACAACTTTACAAATCAAATTTGATCACGTGTTTAGACTAAATCTTCCTTGTCTTCTCATTCGCGAATCAAGCATGAAAATTTCTCTCGCTTAGTCTTCTTCGATATATTCGACTCGAGTCAAGCTTTCCACTTACGATTGCTCCGTTCTCTTGCAGACAAACTTTTCTAATAAAAAAGTAAGTGCAAAAAGTTCAATTCAAAATTTGGCGCCTTAGACGAGGAAGGCTAAAGGTTGTGATTTTCGTATTTTCTCTTCGTGACCTTTTTTGTGTTTTTATTTGTTTTATTTGTTCATAGTATTTTTTTGTGATTTTTCTTTTTATTTGTTTTTGTTATCTTCCTTTCCGCCAGTACGTTTAATCCCGTGTGTTGAGTGTTATGGGTTCAAGGTACCTTGACGACCTCAACCGCATCCCTTAACACTCAACACACGAGTTGACATACGATCGCTCCACGCTCTAACTGACTTTCAATCTCTTCTTGGTGATCGCCTACTCACGTTTTCGCCCACCTAAGAAAGCTAGAACATTCCTTTCTTTCATCCTTGTACTTATTTTCTTTGTCTGCCTTCGTAGCCTACTTATTCTTTTGAAAAATATAAAGGTATGGCACGACCGCCACCTCTTTTTGGGTCCTAGATGACGTCGTTTATATGGGTTGTCGAGCTCTCAACATTAAACAAGCGCTTCTTGAGAGGCAGCTCAAGCATTTCGTATCCTTATTTTGAAATTTCATTATATTCGTCCTTTAACTTTTCTTTATTATTGTTTTTGTTTTGTTCTTATTTCTTTTGGTTGTTTTCCTCTTGTCTGTGTAGAAGAGAGAGTTACGCCTGAGATAGAAGTCTGATTATGCACCCCTAGAGGCATTTTCAAAAGGTCTGAAGATCTTCTTGAAAAACAGTGGTCAAGAGAGCGAAAATGAGGCACAACGAAGTACCCATTGATCGACGAGTCAGTCGATGCGATGTCGACCAAGTGCCAAATGCACGTGTCGATCGACCGCCGATTGATACTAGTGTTGACAGAACTCTCTGCCCAACCCGTCGACGGATTTTCGATCGATGCCCATGTCGACAAAACTCTCTGTGCAACCCATCGACGGTCCATCGATCGACGCCAGTGTCGACGGAACTCTCTATCCAGGCAGTCGGTCGGCCATCGATCGACGCTAGTGTCGACATAACTCTCTTTCCAGACTTTCGACTGGCCATCGATTGATGCCTTTGTCGACACCGACCCAGACCCGGCCGCTCACTTCGACTCGGACCAAAAATAAAAAATAATAATAAAGAGCACAAAAATTCAAAAAACTTGCTACTTCAAAATTTCTCAAAAATGTTTCTTCCTCTTTTTTATCCTGTTTTCAAATAAAAATTACAAACAAATTTGAATATTTAATATATATATATATATGTATATATATATATATGTGTGTGTGTGTGTGTGTGTGTGTGTATAATAAAAATAAAAAAATAAAGAATTTCAATTTTTTTCCTTTGTACATTATTATGTTTGTTATCTTTGTTCGAGTCTTTTGGTATCTTGTATTCTTTAAAAAAAAATAAAAAATTTGAAAAATACAAAAATACTTTTCTTTTGTACATTTTGATGTTTTTATTTTTATATTCGAGTCCTGTGTGTTTATTTTTCTCCACTTACCCCTTTTTGTAGGTTACTCTCGACTCCACCGCCCGTTGGATGTCACTTCGCACTCAACTCATCATCACAAGCGCGACTATAGGGACGTATCTCTCTCTCCCCTTTTACCGTACATATTTTATCTTATTTTACGTGCAATGTGGGCATTGCATGGTTTAAATGTAGGATTTTTTCTTGTCCTTGGTTAGTAACTTCTTCGTATGTTTGCTTGCTTGTGTATATGATTTGAGTCGTGGGGATTGATATTGGTTGGAACCTTGACGAAGTGACATTGTTAGATGCTTTGGTTAGGTTGTTTAGACTTTCGTCCGACATTAGTATAATTGTGGGGCATGAAGTGTAGGAAACCTATGAAGTGTTTTGACCTTGTTCTATTTGTGCAATTTGTTCCAAAAGTCGAATACTCTCTACTAGCCACATTTTCAAATACCCTCTATAGGATTTTCTTTTTAAAATTTTTCATTTTATTTTTAGAGACGTTAAAGACTTCACGTGCTTATCAAAAAATATCATAAGTTGCATTTAGCAACATGAGATTGGAGTCAATGGACTCTAATTCTCGAGTTGTAAATATCATGTTCGTCTAGTATCTCGCCTTTATGGGTACTCAAAAAAGAGAGAGAAAGAGAAAGAAGAAATATGTTACAAGAAGAGAAATCTTTATACAAGTGAAGTGTATATAATAAGTCGTGCAACCCATGTACGCATTTTTATTTTTTCTCTTTAGATTTTATTGTTAAAGAGGTGCATAAATGAATGGGCTAGTAGGGTGCCGACTTAGTGGTTTAAGCGCGAATATATTTTGGTCGAGGCATGGATAGGGGACGTGCATGAAGAGCAATACATTACTTTTAGGCATTCGGAAGATAATCTAAACCTCTTATCTCAATATATTGTGTTATCCTTTTAGTTGAGTATCCAATTTATTTAATGCATAACTCCTTGAATTATTTGAATGCATTAGTTTTAGTTCATTGGGTGGTTAGATTTTTCTTGTCCATGTCTAGTCTCGGTTTTGCTTGAGGACAAACAAAATCTAAGCGTGGGGGAGTTGATTTGTATATATTTGTGTGCGATTTTCGTATATTTTTGTGTCTTGTCTTGTGTGCTTTTGTCGGGTTTTAGTTGTATTTTATCCCCTTTTTTCTTATTTTGCGTTATCGTAGCGTTCGTTGTCTTTTTAGTATTTTTCGTATTTCTCTCTTACTTTTTGTAGATTTTTATTTTATTTTATTTTATTTTTATTTTAGGGTAGTCGATCAAGACTAAGAGCGTTCCCGAGGATCACAACTGGCTTGATTTGAGGAAACTCGGATCCGCGAAGCACAACCACCGATCGATGAGCCATTGACGCCCAATCGACGCGCCGTTGATGCACAGTCGACGTGACATCGACGAGGCCATTTTCCATCATTGGTGGTTAGGCCATTTTCGACAATTTTTGGGCAACAGAACTATTTTGCCCACACTTTCACCCCTATAAATATAACCCTTCTTCTTAGATATCAGACTTCTTGAACCCTTTAGGGTTTGACAGCCCAAACTTTCTCTTGTTTTCATCATCATTCTTTCACTTTCAAGCATCGAATTCTTAGTGGATTAGCTTAACTCGTAGAATCATAGCGTAGCATCAAGTCAGCTTTATTTGTAATTAGAAGAAGATTCATGCTCATGGAGTAGCTCTCTCCCACTTGGCTTTGAAAATTCTTAGAACTTTTCTAATTGGGTAATCTTTTGTTCTTGATTTGTTGCACCTTTCTTGTTATTTTCAATATATGTTCGGAGTTATTAATTCTCTTGTGTACGATTTTTAGTTTAATTGTTGAAAGTTGTGTTTGATTTGTTAATGAAGGTTAATTATTTTCTATTTTTGTCTTCTTTCTAGTTTTTTATCTTTAATCATGTTCATGCTTGTTTTACGTTTATTTTATTGGGTTTTGACCGCGCGTCGCAATGCGGTAAATTTAATATTTATAGTTTTCCTTTTTCACCACCTCCATCATGGGTGGATTCATTCGTCATCGAGGCTCCCTCGATGGTCTGGAACCTTCCTCGAGAAAGATGTGATGCATGCATACGGATGGACTTATGCCTCGCAAGTCCTCTATCGTCCACCCAATCGCTTGTTTGTTGTCTTTCAATACTCGTAACAAGAATGCCTCCTGAAAATAGTCTAGTCGCGACGATATGATCACAGGTAATGTCTCGTTCTCTCCCCAAAAGACACATTTTAAGTGTTCCGGTAGGGACTTGCGTTTGAGATCCGGTGCTTGTATAGTGGATGGCATAACCTTCTGGTGCGACTTGGGAAGTTTAACAAAGTTCACAACATATCTTCTAGGTTCCGGCTTGAATACTTGTAAGGCTAAGATCATCTAACGCACCTCATTCTTCCAACTTGGCTCTGTTATTGGATGACCCGACAATAGAGATTCTTCCCCCAAACTTAGTGTGATAGTCCTCTCGAGCTCGTCTTTATTGTGCACCTCTAAAAACTCCTGCACTAAAGATTCAAAACAATCAAGTGCATAAACAGAGTTATCACAATCAGGAAATTTCATAGTGTCAAAAATATTAAAATGAATAATGTGACCGTCAAATTCCATCATGAGAGTTCCTCGAGGAACATGAGTTTTTGTCTGAGCGGTACTCAAGAAAGGTCGCCCTAACAAAATAGGTGGATATTTTGAGGCGGTGTCATTCATACTCAGCACATAGAAATTATCTAGAAAGACTAGCTCATTGAATTTCACAAGAACATCTTCGATGGCACCATCAAGTATGCGGTGCTGCGGTCGGAGAGTTGGATTTCTACTCCAGTCTTCTTCAACGGTTTCATGTTCAAGCAATCAAAAATGGCACGCGGCATAACATTGATCGAAGCACCCAGATCTGACATGGCCAGCTCAAATCTAAAATTACCAATTGTGCATGGAATAAAGAACATACCTGGATCATTTCTTTTCTGAGGTAAATTCTTTTGAAACACATCCGACACATTTTCTCCCATTAAAACTTTTTCATATCCCTTCAACCTTTACTTGTGGGTGCAAAGGTCTTTCAGGAATTTGGCATAACGAGGGTTTTGCTTTATCGCGTCGGTAAGGGGAATAGTGATCTCCACCTTCTTGAAAACATCTCGTACATGATTCTTTGTGTCCTCCTTAACTTGGAACTTGATCCGTGATGGAGATGATGGCTCGGCTCTGGTAGGAAAAACGACGGGATTATAGACGTCATCTCTTGGTTCAGGCAGACTGTTCATGTGTCCGCTCCGTTTCTCCTTTCTCTTTCTTGTTTCCATCCTCCATTTCAGATGCTGGATTCTCCAGGCCTTCTAATTTCTTACCACTCTCTAGCGTGATGGCACTCACATTTTTTGGATTTATCTCAGATTGAGTAGGCAATTTTCCCCCTATATGTGCGTCTATACGGCTTATGTAATCCGCCAATTGGATAACTTGACCCTCCAAGTTCTTAATATTGGATTTAGTGTCCTGTTTGAATTGTAAGGTATTTAATGTCAAATCCTTCATCATGTCTTCGAGTGACGGGGACGTCTCTTGCAGCAGGGGGGTATTATATTGTCTCAAAAAAATTTACCCCCTTTGAAAATTCTGAGATGACCTCTGGTCTTGATCGTCGAAGGAATTCCCTTGCTGGTTTCGATAGCTAAAATTCGGATGGTCTCTCCAGCCTGGGTTGTAAGTAATAGAATATGGATTGTATTTCCTTCCTTGCCCGTTACTTGTTCCCACCACATAAGCATGGGCACCAATCTTGGGTTGTAATGTTGGGTTGTCATCGGTGACACAATCCATTATTTGACAAAGTACACATGGTCGAACAATTGTAAGTCCCCCCCCCCCCCCCCCCCCCCCCCGTAGCAAGTTTTGTGATCACGGAAGTTAAATCGTTTATTTGAGCCTGCAACGAACCAGTGCCTATCTCATTCACTGACTTAAACGAAGCATAACGACTACCGAATTTTTGAGAATTTGCTTCCATGTTCGATATCAACTCCTTTGCTGTCGTTGGTGGCTTATCCATAAGTATGCCTCCGCTCGCTGCATCCATCATATTCCTATCCGTGAGACATAGACCTTCATAAAAGTATTGTATCAATAACTGCTCGCCCATTTGATGCTAAGGACAACTAGCAACGAGTCTCTTGAATCGCTCCCAATACTCATGCAATGTCTCCCCCTGTGATTGTCTCGCTGCACAAATGTCCTTACGAAGGTTGGCCACTCGCGAAGTGGGAAAATACTAAAAGGAAAAGTGAGCAGAACATATGGAAAGCGGTTGAACATATTTCTAGGGTTAAGAAATGAAGCAAAAAAGCTGAATACTTTTCATTGATTAGTTCTCAACATCAAAATACACATATTTATACAAAACATGGAATAATCTAGATTGTCCATCTGTCAACTATCCGTTCATATAGATCAGATTGCCAGCTACTGTCCTTTCTAGCCGTTTGCATCTTGATTCTCTACAGCAGGTGCAAGGTTGCTAACTTGTGCATGAGGCGAGGTGGATTTGTCTTCTAGTTGAAGATGTTTATCTGCTGCTGATCCACATCTCCGTTTCCATGCACATGCAGATGGCTTTTGTCGTTTATCAAATACCTCTGCATAAATATCTTTTCTAATGCCCCCCACGTGGTGATGGAGCCCGATAGCAAGTAAAAGAGCCAATCTTTGGCTAAGTCCTTCAACGAAAATGGAAACGCCCGTAATTTAATTTGTTCATCAGTTAATCCGGAGGGCTTCATGCTCGTGCATATGACATGGAATTCTTTCAAATGCTTGTGCGGATCTTCGCCACCTAATCCATGAAACGACGGTAGATGGTGGATTAAACCGGATCTCAACTCGAATGTAGTATCATCCACGGTTGGGAATGTGATGCAAAGTGGTTGTTGTGGGATATCAGGATTAGCTAGCTCTTTCAGCGTGCGTTCTACATCTCCTGCCATTGTTACGTTCTCTAAATGGATTTCGAGTATCCTCTCGCTCTTCGCTTTCACTTGAAGACTCGTTGGATAAGTAATTCGGTGGTATTGTTCCGTATCCAATGCCTATTTTTTTTTATCTAAACTTCTTTCTCAACTCGCGATCTCTCTTGGTGATCTCCAGATAGTAGTGCAAATCTTTCTTTCCGAACGATCTCAAGTTCATTCACCTAAAAAATATCAAACAAGAATACGTAAAAATCACAATTTAAACACCTCACTCCCCGGCAACGGCACCAAAATTTGATAGCGTGTCGCAAAGCGGTAAATTTAATATTTATAGTTTCCCTCAACTTTCCTCCACTAACTAGTAGAAGCGGTAAGCAAAGGTTGATCCCACGAGGAGTGGGGATTAACTTCTGATTATTCATATTTAAATAAAATAATAAAAAGGGGGGTAAAGGATGATGAACTAACTAATGAGAACTAATTAACCAACTAAAGAAAGAAATAAAAATTAAAGTAAATAAACTCAAACAAACGAATACGTAAGATAATTAAGGAGATATCAATAATAATGAGAAAACTCCAGTCCAAGTTCAGTTTCCACACTCGATCGATTCATCTAACCAATTTCAATATCATAATTCACTTTTCGTATGAAACTACTAACCCTAAATAGCAATAATCTCTACTAATCGAGTTTTTCCTTATCGAATATTTAATCAAAATAAGCTCTTCAATCAAACCTAATTAATGAACAAACTAAAATAAGCTCTCTAGATTTAATCCAATAACATCATTATAAACTAGGCAAATAGGCTAATCTAAGTAATAAACTCATAAGCTCAGTTTAATACACTTATGTTGTGATACCCCTAATGATGCGTGACTACTATTTGCTACAAGTGAAATAAGAACAACAATAATTACACGGGATGCAGCCCTATTCTAGCAATCTACATCTAACCCTTAATGTAGGTGATCATTCTAAATTAGAAATCAAATAATCATGTCATGAAATCAGAATAACACAAATTATCTCATATGAAGAACGAAATAGATATTACGGGAATTGATTAGAACATAATCAATCGATGATTTTCAACGTCACAATGACCAAAATTAAGTAACTAGTCACTCATTGAGTTCATGAAAATATAAAAGAAAAAGTAATAAGAAAACATTGTTTCTTTAACAGATAAGAGGAGTGAGAACATGGTTGCATTGTTTCTTGAGCCTTCCTTAAATTCTCCGGTATTGATTCGTGATTATTTCTTATTTTTCTTCACAAGAGAAGTCTTCTTTTAATGCCTTTGAACCCTAGGAAAGTCCAAGTTTTTTTTGTTGAAGTATGAAAGGATATATATATATATAGAAGTTCCCAAAATTCCACCTAAGAGTTTCCTTCCAAAAATATGTTTCTTGAGTCAACGTCGATTGCCGTTGATCGACGGTAATCACAGAGAGTTTGTCGACCAAAGTTTTCGACCGACGGGGCATCGACCAGAACAATAGAGAGGTCATCGACCGGTCGTTGACAATGTGGTCGATCGACGTGGGCAGCTCGTAGGCGTCGACGGCTCATCGACGCTTGCGTCGATCGATGGGCTCTTGTTTCGTCACTTTTTCGTCGATTCACTCGTTCTCGTCTCTCATTATCTTTTAAGTACTGAGCTTCCTCGACTACCTAGCATACTTCAATCATCGTCTCATCAATCGAGCAACTAAATACTGCAAAATAAATGAAAAATATGCAATTGGTGCTCGTCTATCTATAAGAATATATATGCTAGAAATCAATATATATGACAACATGAAGCGCACAAAGATACACTTTTAAACCATTAATTACTGCATAGTTTCTTGCCTATCAGGTTTCTTGATGGTTTTTGGTTATAATTCATGGGTGTAGTGTTTAGATGAATTTAGAACCATCAATTGACATTGTTGGGTGTTTAATTTACAAGTGAGATTGACAACCCCAACTTGTAGATTAAGTGTTCGATCAAATGCCAATTGATCGTGGAGACGATTTTAGATCCCTATACCCATTTTATTAACCTTTTAAAAGTTTTGGATTTCATTTCTTGTCATTTAAATCACCGTCTTGAATATTACAACTTTACAAACCAAATTTGATAGCTATTTACAAAATCAATATATGGGCAATACTATTATCAGTTCGGATTAACGGATCATCTGCCAAACCAAAATTTTATATACATCATATTACAATAAAAACCAATAAATTATAGTAAAAAATTAATATATCGTAGTACAAAAATTAATATATCATATCACGAGTAAAAGATTTATGAAAAAACCAATACTTTTGAATACAAAAACCAATAAATTATATTTATAAAAACAAACATATTATAGTATTAGGTCAGATGACGTAACAAGTAATTAGTGTCAATCTGGTCTAAGACGATCGTTTGATATATATGTTAATTAGTCTTATAACGTGAACCATGTGGTGTTTTGTTTATAGAAATCGAGGAGTTGACTTGGAACAGAAGAAGTGGTAAAAGTTATAAAATTGATCATGTGATCAATAAGTTGAAAATAATATAGTCTTGGTCCGATTTTATATATTTTTAACTTAGTTTGTTACTATAATAATAAGGCCTGAATTTTTTTAATTTTCTTTTTCTTTTTATTTATGCTTTCCAAGTAGAAGAGGAAACTTCATTAACTTTGAAGGTTTGGAGATCAAGAATGGAGGAAGACATAAATATAGGTGGTTAATCAATATAAACGCGTTTCCTAATTTGTAATTATCTCATTATTGTGGAATTATGTGCCTTGTTGCTATTGTACTATTGGTCTGTGTGTATTATACTTGACGGACAAATTCCCACGTAACGTGTAATATTGTGCTGTTGTAGAATTGTTCTTCTTGTTGATGTTGTTAATGTGTAATCATGTTTGGTGGGATTGAAATATGTATCGTGTAATGTTTTGAAAACCATTGTTTTGATTACTATTGCTGATTTTTCAGTACTAAACTATACTATAGACACTGCGCTGGTTTGGTAACCTACATTTTTCGATTAACCAATTTCATTTTATTACACAAATAAAGCACAACATTACAACATGAAACTTTTCAATAAACAATCACAGCTGATAGATGTAGTTTCTTGCCTTCAGACAGAGCGCATTTTTCTTATGCATTGTAGCCCCCTGCGAACAATCTGTATCGACATCATCCTGCACCATGCCAGGTGGCAATTCCCAGTCGAACGAGTAAAGAATATTCGCAAGCGCCATTTCGACTTGTGCTATACCTAAAGCCAATCCAGGGCACTGTCGTCTCCCGGAGCCAAAAGGTATAAACCCGAAATCTTGTCCTATAAAATCAATATCACTATACAAAAACCTTTCGGGCAAAAACTCTGTTAGGTTTTCCCAATAATCTGGATCCCTGCCAATAGCCCACAAGTTTACGAAAGCTATAGCTTTTGGTTCGATTTTGTACTCGTTTACGACGCATGGTTTTCTTGTTTCTCTAGGCAGTGAGAGTGGAGCTGGTGGGTATAATCGTAAAGTTTCTTTTACTACAGCCTTAAGATAAGGGAGTTTGTCGATATCATCTTCGTCTACTTTGCCTTTATTACCGATGGAGCTTCTGATCTCTTCCTGGGCTTTTTGTAGTGTACTAGGTTTCTTGATTAGAGCTGTCATTGCCCATGTTATTGTAGCTGCACTTGTGTCTGAACCAGCAACGAATACATCCTGCATTTTCATAATAAATAAATGAAAGAGTGTAAAATATTCTATCAAATTATGCGAGTTTAATCGGAAAAAAACCTTTAAAAACTTGACATTGTGATACTTTATTTCATGTTGGTATTTAATATTTTTATCCTGTCATTCTATTAAGTTGGTATTTTTATTCAATATGTATTTAGGGTCGATAGTTACAAATACTACCTAAGGTCAATGTTTTTTTTCTTTCTTAAGCTCCATCGATCTCTGAAAATGTTTCCATATAATATGTTTAGGATGGCCTTAAAATATATTAGGATTTCCTATTCCATTTTAAAGTTCATTTCGTGAAGGTTATCTGAATAACGTGTGTTATTCATTCAGCCAAATGAAAAATAAAACGAAATACTATATACTAAAGTGAAACAGAATTAAAATTTGCCCCCCCAAAATGACCGAAACGTACCAAGAGAATTCCCTTAATATGCTCCCAATCAAGTTGAACAGAAGATGATCTTTCTTCCTTTAACCGAATCAACAGGTCAAGAATGTCACCATCCATGAACCGCGGCCTATTCGGACTAAGATGCTCATCGATAACCTCCTGATAAAACGAATCCATGTCATCAAATACCTTCTCAAGCCTCGAAACCTTACCACAAAGCCTATCAATCCAAATCAACCACGGAAAACAATCGCCAACGAAAATTTCCATCGAAACAGTCTGAAGCTCCCCCAAATGTCTATCGAACCGCCTTTTCTCATCGTACCTCTTCCCAACTGCAACTCGACAAATAATACTGCTCGACAAAGACATAGTGGCTTCGTTCAAGTTAACGAGCTGGCGAGAATCAGCCTGTCGGGAAATAGCTTTCACCATGCGAGAAACCTCGTCCTCTCGGACAGGACGGAAAGAGTTGACTTGTTTTAGGGTAAAGAGGCGAAGACCGACCATTTTTCTCATCTCTCGCCAGTACTCCGAGTATGGTGAGTTGGCAATGTCGTGATAGTGGTAAGACAGTTTGGCCGAGGTGATAGTAGAAGGCCGGTTAGAAAACGCGAGGTCGTTGTGTTTTAGGGCTTCTTTGGCAATTTTCGCGGATGAGATTACGATAACGGGCTTTCCCATGAGCTCCATGTACATGAGGGGCCCGAATTTTCTCGAAAGGTTTGCGAGGGCAATGTGGAAATTGTAGGTGGTGTATTGGAGGAGGTTTCCGATGAAGGGGAGCCGAGGCGGGCCGGGAGGGCGACGGGGTTTGGCCGACGGCCATCTTAGTAGATAAATGATGATGAGGATGATTGGGAGAGCTATGAGGAGCCACGTGATCACCATCACCATGTTGGGTTGTTTGTTTGCTGCTGCTTCATATGTGAACCATGTGGTGCTTTGTTTATAGAAATTGAGGATTTGACTTGAAGCAGAGAAAACAGAGCAAGTGGTAAACAAAAAAGTATTAAATTGATCGGGTGATCAATAATGTGCGGGAAAAAATAGTGTTCGTCTTTAGTGTTTCTTTCGTAGCTAATAAGAATGCCTGAATTCATTTTATTTTATTGAGGTAAAAGTGGAAAATCTTATTAAATTTGTTGCAAATGGGGGTCAGAGAGATGATCCCAAGTGCATTTCTTGTGATTAAATCTTATCGATATTAAAATATTCGAATAAACTAGGATTCACGAACCTTGAAAATCGATATCACTGTTCAATAACCTTTCTATAACATTTCATTTTTTCGCAGTGGAAGTATTCATAATTTAACGAGTAGTACGAGGGAAGTTACTTTTTGTAATATTTGCAATTAATTTAAAAGGTAAATAAATAATTAAAATAAATAACTTTATTGAAATAAAGCCAGCACATATCTCTTCAATGAAAATAAATAAATTTAATATCATTTGATTTTAACAAAAACTAATAATAATAATAATAATAATAATAATTAAATTTCATAAATAGTATTCAAATAAATCTAACATTTAATATTTAATTTTTGCGGAAATAAAATAATAAACTCAAATATAATTATTTGATTATGTTTGAAATATAAATAAAATTTTAAAACTTTAAATTGTGGTTTTACTATCATCGTCACCACCACACTTCCCCTCCGATTTCACATGACCTGAAAAACATTATGTAAGAAGGGATTAGCTTTCATCTCGCTGAGTAGAGAGTACAGTTCATAATAATTGCATAGTTTTAGGTAATCATATCTCTTGTTGTGTAATGAATTACACTTCTATGTGCAATAAATTGTACCTCTCTTGTGCATTCACTACAAAAAAACAGTGAAATGCTGACGAATTTTGCTGATGGGCGAAAAAATCGTCAACATATGCTGACGGATGCTGACGAGCAGAAGTTGACGGCTTGCTGACTGGCCAAGATTGTCAGCTACCCGTCAGCATTTTATTCAGCGACGGATTTGCTGACGGCCCTCTGACGGGTACCAGACCGTCAGGCATAATTAAAATATATATATATATATATATATATATATTATATATATATATATATATATATATATATATATATATATATATATATATATTGATTAGGTTCAAATAGAACCCACGTCAATATATACGAACCTAGGGACCAATCCAGACCATTGATCTAATAATATGTATGGACCAGATTTTTTCTCTTTTTTAAATTAATTAAATTATATATATGGAATGAGAAGGACTTTTATGTCATTTTACAAACCCCTAATCATGTTAAATTCACCACCCATCCCTCACTTTCCCCAAACCATCAACCCAAAAAATCGGCCAGCCCTCTCCAATTCCCCCAACCCAAAAAATCGGCCAGCCCTACCCGCCGCCCCCACGGCACCGGCGGCGCCCCTCCGACCCCTACGGCGGTCCGCCATTCGGCCCACCGCCTCACTTTCCCCTCCTCCACGAAGAGTCGCAGTCCCCGACAGTGAAGAACACATCTCGCTCTCGCCGCCGTTTTGGTTCGTCGGGAAACTCGCCGGCAGCTCGACCCCTCCGCCGTCCACGGCGCCACCCAGTTCTCAGATCTCACGCCGGCGGGCCTGGGCAGAACCACCGCCGCAAGGTGGTGATGTTGGCCGATTTCCCCCGGCTCCCTTTCTCACTCATTCTCTCTCTCCTCTGCCTCGCCGCGATGGGCTCGGATCCGGGCGGCGTCAGGGCTACCGACCCGAATGTTGGAGGTGGTGCCAGAACCCAACGTGGGCCGAGGAAACAGGGTTTGTGCTGATAGGGTTGGGCCTGTAATTTGCCAGAATAATGGGCCGGGTGTGGTTTGAATTTTCAGATTCGTCGTCGTGGATGTTTTGTGAATTGGGGCCGGTGGCAGCGGCTCCGGCGGCAGCTGTGGGGCGTCGGAATTTATGGGCGATGGGCGATGTTTCTAAAGGTGTGGGCAAACGGTGGTGGTGGTGTTGGTAGTTAGGGGCGGCGATTCGGCTGCGTGGGGCGATTGTTGGCGACGAGCGGCGTACAAGTTTACGGGCATGGGTTTGGTGGCGGTGGTTTGCCGAAAGGACTGTGGTGGTGGTTTTTGGCCAAGATCGGGCTGCAGTTTGGTGTACGGGTTTGGTGATGATGATTGTCGTGCTTAGAGAAATCGGCAGTCGAGTCTTGTTCGGGCTTCGTCCTGGAGTTTGGGCTTGGCGGCAGGCGTGGGGATGGTGGCGATCTGGTGGTTGACGATGATGGATGGTGTGAAATTCGGCTGGTATTGTTCGGGCCTGGAAACGGGGTTTTGACGTGGGTTTCGGCCTGGATTTCGTTTGGAGTTGATGGCTTTGTGATGTGGTTGGAATCGGCAGCAGGGATGGTTGGAAATTGGCTGCCGATCCGATTACGAGGCTGCCGAGAGCTTTGATTATCCATGGTGTTGATGGTGTGTTGATGGGCGATGGAGATGGTGATGATGTTGGGTTCCGGTGGTTGATGGTTGTTTGGTGACTGAGATTGGGTGGCGGTCGGGTTGTGTGACTTTGTAACAAAGCAGCGATAATGTAGTAAAAAAGCAGCGATAATGTAGTAAAAAAAGCGTTGTAATAATATTAAGAAAAGCATTGCTACTTTTTATTAATCGTATTTTTAACAGTGTTTTTTACAAAGTAATGTAGTGCTAAAATTAATCACATGCGATGCTTTTAATATTCAGTTTTTGAATTTAATTACATTTATTTATAAAAATGAAATTTGTGATGCTTTTTTTGTACACAGTCGTAGTGCTTTTTTTACCCGTGTGCTTTCTAGAGAGCAATGCAGTGCTTTTTTCGAAATGCTGA
>BMAC01000063.1:1672084-1685360 GCA_014905375.1 Phtheirospermum japonicum | reverse complement strand
TGTAATGATACGTTTTCAGTTTAGCATCAGAGTTGCAAACTTATATTTGCCTAAAAATTAGATGGAAATTAATAAATACATGAAGTCGAATTATGAAAGAAAATTAACATTTCATTGAACCCAAATACAAGAACTACACAAGAAGGTATCATTGTTTGTAAGAATGAAAGAAGACCCAAATAAAAATATTTACGCAAACAAAAACCCAAAAGAACTATGAATAAACAGATCTCAAATCAGAAACGAACAACGTTAAAATACATATCTATTAATAAATAGCAAAAAAAACACATGGCGAAATTAGAACCAACAGACATATGAAAAGAAACAAAAAATTAGAACCGAAACACCTAACCTAATTAGAAACTACCAACTAATCGTATATTGAAAATAGGCACAACAATTGGATGTCCAAACCAAGAATGAAACTGGATTTGAAATCAGCATTTACGGACGACATTAATCAATCCGTCAGCATTTGCTGATGAATTTGGGATTATGATGGGGGATTCGCTAACGGATTAATTCCGTCAAAACGCCGTCAACAAATACTGACGGGTTGATTAATACCATTAGCAAATCATTTACTACTGACGGGCGGAACCCGTCTCCAATCCGTCAGCAAACGGATATATTAAAGCTAACACTTGATTCAATGATCAACAACTAACCAACTCTCGGCCACTTTATCAATCCACACCATTAGCCAATCCCTGCCTTTATTTGTTATAATTCTGCGGACGAATAGAACTCAACAAAATAATCTTAATTAAGTACCTATAACTAATAGTAGCTTAATGGAGAAAGCATGTGACAGATACATATTAATTCAGCAAATATGAATTACTAATCAAGCAACAAAATAGAGAGATAGAAAGGAACATAAGATCAAATGCAAACCACACAGATTCGGAAACTCCATCAAGATTTGGAATCTTATCTGCATATACCATTGAAATGCTGCTTGTTAAAGTTAAATTGAAACCAAAAGAAAAGACATAACATAACATTAACCCGATCATTGTGAAGTCAAAACTCGATTTTGATAATGAATTCCATTCAACTGGCTCCCATGTAAAAAGAAAGTCCCCTTAAGAGAGTTGGCAGTTTATATTTACTGACCCCGAATTTTTTTTCAAGAAAATATATCTCTTTTTTAACTAAGTTCATTTGGAATTGATAATTAATGTTTTCTTAACTGCAACTTCTTCGAGAGGTAATTTTTTTTTTTAGCTTACCTAAAGCATGATTGAATCACACTAGAATTTAATTTTCGGAAATATTAATTTTTACAAGAATCGCATTGATTTTTCGTAGTAACAGTTTTCCACTTGATATTAACGTTAGATCAAATAATATTAGCGAAAGTCAACGCTATAATCGAGAAACCATCATATTAAATGCGTACCTGAATTCATAAGCGATATAATCGAGAAACCATCATATTAAATGCGTACCTGAATTCATAAGCGATTGAATTTGAGATTTGATCTTCTGGGATGTAGAATAGAATGATATAATGATTATCTTGATACGTATGACCTAGGACCATAACTCTTATATACTTGACTTGAGTTATTAGAGTTTACATATTTCATCCCATCATTAAAATAGATAGCCCATTGAGTATATACACATTAAAGGCCAACATCCTATAGCACATTGAGTATATACACATTAAAGGCCAACACCCTATTAAAATATATTAAACCCAATACCTTAAATTTTATTTGATCACTTTTAATTAGGCTTCCTTATTTGACAGTTCAAAATATATAAATATTTCACATATATGTCCAATGTTAGATTAAGGATCCAACAATCTTCCACTTGGCTATATGTGTAACCTTATAATTATACATTGTAAGAATATAACCGTACGAGCTCTATCATAACAAAAATGTATTTAAATCCAATCCGGTGCATCAGCCATATCAACATAGGACCAAAGCCTTCATTACATTTATCGTAACTCGACCCATCAATGGTCACGTATGTTAACAAAAATGAATGACATGGATTAATAATGTGAATGTGTAGCATGCAAATTTCATGTATTGTGATCGTAACATGCTTATTTTCAACTGGTCCACCTTAAAACCTTAGTGAGATCAACCATATACTAAAATTAAAGTATGAATCAACCAAATAATTTTAACTTCTGCAGAAATAAACTCAAAATATCCTTAAACTGAAATAACTGAAAAATATGTCTAAAAAAAGAGAACATTATAATCACACAACTCCCACCGAAACTAAATATTCTCAAAAAGTTTGACACCCATACTAGCAGTATGCTCATAAAATATTTTGGGTGATAATCTCTTTGTAAGCGGATCTGCAATCATGGAGTTTGTACCGATTTGTTCAATAGACAACTGTTCACTTTTAATTCTCTCTTTAACAACTAGAAACTTGATGCCTATATGCCTAGACTTCGAGCTCCTATTTTTATTGGAATACAAGACTGCAGATTTATTATCACAAAATAACTTAAGTGACTTTTCAATACCATCCACTATACGCAGCCCTATGACAAAGTTTCGGAGCCATACTCCATGGTTAGATGCCTCATAACATGCTATAAATTCTGCTGACATGGTAGAGGAGGCTATAATAGACTGTTTAGCACTTCTCTAATATATAGCAACCCCATCCAGCAAGAATACATAGCCTGACGTAGATTTCATACTATCTTGGCATCCAGCATGATCGGAGTCAGAATAACCAACAATCTCAACCTGATCTGACCTCCGATATATGAGCATGTAATCTTTTGTTATTTGAAAGTACATCAAAGCCTGTTTGGCTGCCTTCCAATGGTCTAGTCCTGTCTTGCTCAAATATCTACCCAACATCCCAACAATGAATGCAATATCCGGACGCGTACATACTTAAGCATACATTAGACTCCCTACTACCGAAGTATAAGGAATCTTCTGCATTTCTTTTTCCTCTAATTTATTCTTAGGGCACTGTTCGAGACTAAATTTGTCTCCCTTAGATACAGGGTTATCTCCTGGTTTACAGTCCTGCATGCCATAACTTTTAAGAACCTTTTCAATATAGCTCTTTTGTGATAATCCCAAAGTACCCCGAGAACGATCTCAGTGTATTTGTATACCTAACACAAAAGAGGCGTCACCAAGATCCTTCATCTCAAAATTCTTAGCTAGAAATCTCTTGGTGTCGTGCAATAAGCCTATATCATTGCTGGCAAGCAAAATGTCATCGACATACAAAACCAGAAATATGTATTTGTTCCCACAGAACTTATGGTATATACAATCATCGACCAGATTCATCTCAAAACCAAACGAGATGATCACTTGATGAAACTTGAAACACCATTGTCTAGATGCCTGCTTGAGCCCATAAATGGATTTCTTAAGTTTGCAAACCATATTCTTTGAATCTCCCAAAACAAATTTTTCAGGTTGCACCATATAAATCGTCTCATCAATGTCTCCACTGAGAAACGTTGTCTTTTCATCCATCTGATGCAACTCAAGATCAAAATGTGACACTAATGCCATTATAATCCTGAAAGAGTCTTTCGATGAAACTACAGAGAAAGTCTATTTATAATCGATGCCTTCTTTCTGTGTAAATCCCTTTGCAAGACGTGTTTTGTATCTTTCCACATTGCCCCTTGAATCCCTCTTGGTCTTAAATATCCATTGGCAACCAATGGGTTTCGCATCTTCTGGCAATGGGACGAGTTCCCACACGTCATTGTTACTCATGGACTTAATCTCCTCATTCATGGCATCTATCGACTCTTGAGAATTTGAGTTTTCAATAGCTTGATGGAAGTTGATAGAATCATCTTCCATTACTCCAATGCCAGTCTCACTTTCTTGAAGAAATGCAATGTAATCATCTGAAATTGCACTTCTTCTTTCCCTAGTGGATCTTCTTAATGGCATAGGTTCTTGAGGTTGTAAAGTTTGTTGATTTGGAATAATTTGTGGAACGAGAGGTTCTCCGATATTGTCTTAATTTGTGTCTTGAACCAAAATGGCATTTTCTTTTGATCCAATTTTTTTTATAGAGTCAGGAATAAAATCCTGATCAATGCCAACAACACCCGTGGGAATATCCACATATTCCTCTTCAAAGACAAAATCATAAATGAAGGAAATCATCTGTGTCTATTCTCATTAATCTTGTCAGAATATATACACTCTATAAGAGTATAATTAGGCTACAATTAATATAATTAGTTTCTAAACATACGCCTTACAATTAATACAGATTATATGGTATGATTATATATATATGGTCTATCACACCCCCGCAATCGAAGCAGGAGGGCTGCGAACGCTTAGATTAGCTCGAAATTCATCAAACAGGATACGGGGGAACCCTTTAGTGAATATGTCGGCAACTTGGTAGCGGGATGGAACATGAAGAACACGGAATTGACCTCGAGAAACCTTTTCACGTACGAAGTGGATATCCATCTCAATATGTTTTGTGCGTTGGTGTTGAACGGGGTTACCAAAAAGATATATCGTACTAACATTATCGCAATAGAAGAATGTAGCCTTGTGGATGGGGAGGTAAAGTTCAAAAAGGAGATTTCGGATCCAAAAGGATTCAGAGACAACATTAGCCACCCCTCGGTATTCGACTTCAGTGCTTGATCGTGACAGAGTCGGTTGTCATTTGGAGGACCAAGAGATTAAGTTGTCTCCAAGAAATACACAATAGTCAGAGGTTGAACGTCGAGTGTCTGGGCAACCACCCCAATCGGCATCAGTATATGACATAAGAGTGGAAACGGAGGTTCTGTAAAGATGTAAGCCATGGTCCAACGTGCCTCGTAAGTATCATAAAATACGTTTTAGAGCATTCATGTGGTCAGCCCTCAGATCATGCAAATGAAGGCAAATTTGTTGTATAGCATAAGAGATGTCGGGTCTCGTGAAAGTGAGATATTGCAGTGCCCCGACGAGGCTGCGATACTGGGTAGGATCACCAAAAGGAGGACCCGAAGAGATGCTAAGTTTAGCCTTGATGTCCACCGGTGTGTGTGAAAGCTTACAGGAGATCATACCAGCCCGTTCAAGAATCTCCTCAGCATATTTTTGTTGGGAGAGAAACAAACCGTCCTTGTGTTGAATGAATGCAATGCTCAAAAAATAGTTAAGAGGGCCAAGGTCCTTCATAGAAAACTCCGAATCAAGTAATGAGATAATGGATGTACGTAGAGAATCGGATGAAGAAGTAAGAATGATGTCATCAACGAAAAGGAGAATGTATGCGGTATTATTCCTTTGGAGATAGATGAATAATGAATGATCACATTTACTATGCGAAAAACCAATAGTGGAGACAAAATCAGTAAATCATTGGTACCATGCTCGAGGAGCTTGTTTGAGGCCGTATAAGGATTTTTTTAAGAGGCACACGTAGTCCGGATAAATTGGATCTCGAAAACCCATTGGTAGATGCATGTAGACGGTTTCGCGAAGGTGCCCATGTAAGAAGGTATTTTTCACATCTAATTGATGAATGGACCAAGAATTTGATAGGGCGATGCTGAGAACTGTCCGAATGGTAGCCGGTTTCACCACTGGGCTAAAGGTGTCATTGCAGTCGATCCCAACTTGCTGAGACCTGAAATCACCTACAAGACGAGCCTTGTACCGCTCAAAAGAACCATTAGAATTTATTTTATGACGAAAAAATGATTCAAGTTTTTATGCACCCCTTTTATATTTATTTATTTTAAAACATTCAAGCTTGCTCGCAAAAGTACGAGGACACTTGTAGGGTGGGAAGTTGACTCAAGTCGATTCTCTCGAGGACAACGATTCGGTATCTCAGATATTTTCTTACTAACAAATAAGCACATAAACTTATACAAATTGGGGTTTTGTTTGTTTTTGATTATTAACTACTAATTTGAAAAGCATGAACTTAAATAAAACTAATTAACTTAACTAATTTTACCAACTAGAATTTAAAAGCATAAATTAAACTAATTTTAATTACTTAAGCTTAAGAACTAAGAAATTATCTAATGACAATTTAATCTAGATTTAAAACGCAACGATAATCAATTATCATAAACGAAATCAAATAGCATAACTAGCAATAACGGATCTAAAAAACATAAGTAAATCTACTAACATAAAGCAATCAATAGCATGAACCTTAAAAATGGAATTAAATAGCATGAACCAAATTGCATAATAACTTGAATTCAAATCTTGAACAACCAAGCATGAAATAAACTAAATTAATATTAAAAATGAATATCCAAAGTATTCAGCGAATTTAAGTTTATAATCATCCCAAATTCGAACGCAAAAATCTTAAACATAAACGAAAATCTAAGGCTCAAACTATGAAAATTAAACTAAGAAAGTAATAAAAAGGAAAAGAGAACTTATTAAATCTAGGATTTGCAGAAATATCTTCAGCTAATCCGAAGAAAAATGGTTGATCTTGGTCGAAGAACGGGCCTCACGCTATCGAACGTCTTCGGAACTCGCAAGCGTCGAATCCTTAATCTTGATCTCTAATCTAAGCTATTTAATGTTAAAAACTAAATTCTAACCCTAGGAATAGTTTTTGGTAAGTTTATAATGACCTACATACGCCCCAAAGTCAGATTAATGGCTTGGTATTTATAGATTTCCAATTTCTTGGAGAATAAGTCACTTAAGTCGGTTACTGGGCCCGATAACGGTATTACTTAGTGGTAAGAGCAACCGCTAAAGATATCGCTAATGTCCCTGCTGCTTTCTAACAGTGATGGTAACGGTACGGTTGTAACCGTTAAGTGTATCGTTAAGCTCTCTGTCCACCTTCAGCGATTGGAATAACGGTATGGGTAACGGTGTAGTAACCGTTAGGTGTAACGGTAATAACTAGCGGTAATGGCTACCGCTAAAGCTAACCGTTAGCTTCCAAAACTTGTTACTTCTTCGCCGGAATACTCGATCCTTGTCTCTTAATCATCAATCTTCATCTTGTATGTACTGAGCTCCTCCGGTTACTTAGCTATAAGGTGAAAAATAGAGATAATTCACCTATTTGCATCAATTAAGATCAAAATGCGGTAAAATAAGTTGGAAGTCCAAATATACGAATTTAAGCTTAAATTATCCAACTTATACCAAAAACAATAAGAAGAATTAACTAAAATACTAATAAAAATAAGGACAAATATGTGCTAATCAAAAATCTACATACAACGTATAATATTAATATCATGAGGATGGGGCACCAACTCCCACGTCTTATTTTTAATAAGCTCAATAAATTCGTCTATCGTTGCCGATTTCCAATTTGGCTCAGATAAGACAAGTTTAGGATTACGGGGAAGAGGTGATGGCGTAACTGAAGATGTTAAATTTAATTGTCTATTTGGTTTAAATATGCCATGCATGCTTCGGGTTGTCATCGTTCATGGTTGCGTCGAATGTGCGCCTGATCGAGAGTGGGCTGCTGGACCGGTGGTAGAGTGGGATGAAGTTGTTGGGTTAGGCTGTCGTGTGGGTTGGATATCCAGAGTATGTGAGTTGGGCCCATTGGCATGGAGTGGGGTGCCGAGTGGATTTGGTGAGTTGGATGGTGAAATGGGCGAGTGGGGCGGGGTTGTTGAACTGCTTGTTTCTGCATTTGATGGGCTGCTGAGTGTCGTGGTTTTCTTCAGTTGTTGAAAACGGTGGACTATGTTACTGATTCCGTCGTCCAAGAAATTGTAGGATGAAGGAGTTGGAGAATGAATATTGGCGAATGGAAATTGTGACTCGTCGAAAGTAACATAACAATTATGATTATTAGTTTCTAAACATACGCCTTACAATTAATACAGATTACATGGTATGATTATATATATATATAAATATATATATAAATGGTCTATCAATAAACTCTATCTCCCCCCGCAAACTCAACATCCTAAAAGAATCGGGCATTTTCCGTCTCAAAAATAGTTTTAGTTGTGAAATCATGAAACTTGTACCCTATGGATCTTTCAGAATATCCAACAAAATAACAACTAACTGTCCTTGTGTCCAATTTCTTTTCATTAGGCCTATAAGGCCTAGCCTCAGCTGGACACCCCCAAACATGCAAGTGCTTTAGACTAGGCTTTTTACTCGTCTAAAGTTCATAAGGAGTTTTATCAGTTGCTTTAGTTGGAACTCTGTTAAGGATATATGTTGTAGTCTTAAGTGCTTCTCCCCAGAGTGATTGTGGTAAGGTAGAATGACTAATCATACTCCTTACCATATCCTTAAGCGTTCTATTTCATCTTTCCGCAACACCATTCATAGTAAGTGAACCCGGCATGGTGTACTGTTGGACGATACCGCATTCATCTAGGAATTTAGCAAATGGTCCTTGACGTTGTTCACCTAATCCGTCATATCTACCGTAGTTCTCACCACCATGATCAGATCTAACACTTTTAATCCTTTTATTGAGTTGATTCTCAACTTCAGCCTTAAAGGATTTGAACACATCCAATGACTGTGACTTTTCATGAATGAGATATATGTAGTCATATCTAGAAAAATCATCTATGAACGTTATAAAATATTGTTGACCATTCCATGCAACTGTAGGAAACGACCCACAAATATCCGTATGTATAAGTTTTAAGACGTCTGAAGTCCTATTGGCTACAAATCTCCTTTTATTTGTTTGTTTTCCCTTAATAAAATTAACACAAATCTCATAGTTTGTAAAATCCAAAGGATCGAGAGTTTCGTTACACACAAGTCTTTCAATTCTCCGTTTGGAGATATGACTCAATCTCTTGTGGCATAACGTAGCTGAATTCTCATTGATTAATTTCCTTTACACACCTCGTGTGTGTAGATGCAGAGATTCATTAAATGAAGTAATAATATCTAGTGAATAAAGATTATCGTAACTTGATAAAGAACCAACCAATTTTGAATCATGAAACATACTAAATTTTCCACTTCCAAATGAACAAGAATAACCAAATTTGTCCAAAATAGAAATAGAAATCAAATTTCGTCTAAATGATAGAATATAAAAAATGTCTCATCAAGATCTAAATAATATCTGGTCTTTAAGAATAATCTAAATTTTCCTATTACTTCAACTTCAACTGTCTCGTCATTTCCCACATAGATGTATCTTTCACCATCACTTGGCTTTCTACAAATGAGATAACCATGCATAGACACACTGATATGCGTTGTTGCACTAGAATCTATCCACCGTGTGTGTCTAGAAACTGAAGTTAAATTAACCTCAGAACAAACCAAATTAAGTAGCATACCTTTCTTAGCACGCAAATCATGATAGTTAGTATACTCTTTCTTGCTATGTCCTTCATCTCCACAGAAGAAACAACCCGTACCAGTACCAGGGCCGGCACCGTCTTTTGCACTAGGTGCCTTTTATTATTTCTTTTGTGGTGTTGTGTTTGAAGCTTTCTTATCCTTAAAAGAAAGGTCAAGATCCATGACTCCAAAAATATTAAAAGATTCTCTTTCCATGACTTGAAATTTGTGCCATTTAGTATAGGGATAGAGTTGATGCTCGCAGTAATATTAGTAGGAGTAGATATAGCTGAATTAAAGAAAATAAGCTTATCATGCTCACATAAAATAAGCTTAGAATTATAATAATAAATTCAAATAAAAGGTAAATCCCCATCTCAAGATATCGACACTCCATCAAAATCTCATCTTTTGACGAAATTAACTTGTAATTGACATCTTGGCGAAGTAATCAAACACTGATAATAAGAACATATCAAACAATGAGTCTTATTTTTGGCCGATTCATTACTTATATGTAAAACCAAATGATCATCACACGTTTACTACCGCAATTGTACATATAATTATGATAAATATGAATCTTCCTTTTGGCCGATGAATATTCACATAGATTGCATGCACACAACCTTTTATATCTTGAAATAAATTAATCTCCAAAAGAGAAGTCACTTTTGTGACATTATTGCTTCAATTAATATATCTCAAAATATATAAAACCATACCGATATTTGAATTTAAAATTTAAACTCTAAGACCAAATTAAATTTAGGATTTTATTTGAGGACAATTTATAAATAAACCTTAATTCAACCTCAAAATTAAATTTTTAAATTCCAAAATTTACTAATCATGCAAATGGGCCCAAAATTTAAAAGATTTTTAGTGAAAATGCAAATTTTAAAAATTTTCTACATAGCCAAACAGCCCTTAACAATTTTCTGAAAGTTTTAGGGTCCTTTCTGCGATTTTCAAATTTTTTTAATAATTACAGAAATATTATTTGGGCTTAAAACAATTTTTGGAAAGTTTCTTGGGGTTTGAGCGTAATTTTAGAAAGTCCGTGGGCAGTTTTGAAATTTTCCAAAAACTTAGGGTAAATCTTTAATTTTCATAAATATCTAAAATTACAATTAGGCCCAAAAGTATATCACATTCTCAAAATTTTTACCCAAGCCCTAAATCAAATTTTGGGCTTTCGATTCGGGCCCCGATTGCCGTCACCGTCGGCACCAGTCTGCGGCCCATGAATACAAGGGACCGCCGGCAGCAACGGCCCGTCGGAAAACTCGCCGGAGCGCGGCCGGGATCGAGAGGAGCGGACGGCCTGAATCTAGTTTCTAAATTTTTTTTTTTTTTTTTTGATTTTGGAAAAGTCAATTGCTCCTATTTGCAGCCTTTTAACTTGCGGCCTCTTCTCTTTTTTTTTTTATTTATTTAATTTCTCAATTAGGGGCCCTTAATCCATGTCATTTATATATATCTATATATTATTAAAAGAGAGGTCAGGAGAGAGAAAGAAAGATGAGTAGAAGAGATTATTTATGTAGGAGTTTTATTGACATAATTATGATAGATACCATAATTAATATTAATGATAATTTAATTCACCTAGGATTTTTTTTTTTTTTTAATTATGTAGGAATTTTCTTAATATAATTAGGATAGATACTTTAATTAACATTATAATAAGAATTAATAATAATATATATATATATAATATGTTAATTATATATATATTTATATATATATATATATATATATATATATATAATTAGATTATAAAAATAAGAATTAATATTATATATATATGATCACTTATATGTTATTTTAATTTTTATTATGAGTTTTTTCTTTTAAGTTTTTTCATTAGTTTTTTTCATTTCAAGTCCAACAATATCAAATTTGTCATTTTTTCTCAAAAATAATTTGATCACTTTATTTAGATAAATTATACAAAAATGCACAATATAATATAACTTGATATTATTTTTATTGCTACCAACATGTTGTTTATAAAATATTATTGCAATTCAACACTTTTTTATTTGAATTTATTTCATAAAATAATGTATTTTGTTATTATCTCAAAAACCACTTAAAACAATACAAGTGCAAACACAGCACCAAGTGGGATGAACATTATGAAATCAACTACAATAGATTTTAAAAAATATCATCTAATTCAAAAATTAAAAAAAAAAAAAGGGAAGGCCGCCTTTGAAAATAAATTTTGCTAAAAACAGTAATTTTGAAAGCATTAATGTCATACTTAATATCGATTGAAGTTCAAAATCGAATTTATTCTCTTAGGTATGCATTTATATTTTACATACTAATCGCTTCAAAATCATAGTAATATTTATATTTAATTTAATACTAATACTATCATTTACTCATTGCGCGGAAGAAAAAATTATTTTCACACGAAATTATAGTAGACCTAAAAAAACCATGTAAGAGAGAGAGAGAAAAAAAGTCACGTAGGATTATTTTCTATTTTTTATTTATAATATTAATTTACTTAATATAATTAGGATAAATACCCTAATTAATATTAAAAATAACAAGATCCTTTATATATATATCTCTCTCTCTCTATATATATATATATATATATATATATATATCTATATACACACACACACACACACACACCACACACATATATATATATATATATATATATATATATATATATATATATATATATATATATGTACATATAAATATATTTTATTTTATTTTTTTTTTGTTTTTTTTAATTGTGAGTCCAAATAATATCAAAAGTAATTTGACCACTTTTTTAAATTAGATTATATAAAAATAATAATATAATTTAGTATTTATTTTATTGGCTATCAACGTGTTATCTATCAAATATTATTACGATTCGATACTTTTTTTTATTTGAATTGATCTCATAAATAATGCTTAATATTAATGATGATTTAGTTTCTTTTTTAATTATGTAAGAATTTTCTTAACATAATTAGGATGGATACCCTAATTAATATATAAAAAAATTAATATGATCATTTGTATATATGTATATGTATATGTATATGTTATTTTAGTTTTTATTGTGAGTTCAATAATATGAAATTTGTCATTTTTTCTTAAAACTTATTTGATCACTTTTTAAAATTAAATATGCAGAATTGCACAATGCAATACAATTTAGCATTTGTTTATTGGCTATCAACATGTTATTTATAAAATATTATTACGATTCAATACTTTTGATTTGAGTTGATTTTATAAAATAATGTATTTTGTTACTATCTCAATAATCATGCAAAAGAACACAAGTGTGAAACTAGAGTGGAATGAACACTGTGGCATCAAGTATAATAGGTTCGTAAAAAGATCAACTAATCCCAAAACCAAAAAGAGAAAGTCGCCTCTAAAAGTAGATGTTACTAATGATGGTAATCTTGAAAATATTCATGACATACTTAATTTATATCGAAATTCAAAATCTAGATAATTCCATTAGATATGCATTTACGTTTTACATACCAATCACTTTAATTTCATGTGAATATTCATATTTTGTTTCGTATACTTATACTATTATTTGCTCACTATGTAGAGGTAACAATGTGAAAAATTCTCTTCATACCAAATTTGTAGCATACCTACAATCCATGCTAGATAGTAAAATAATTCGTTTAGAATGATCAAACAAATCTTTTTGGAGATGATGGTGTTGCAAAAGTTTAGAATTACCAAACAAATATTTTCCTAAATAAGCCAGTATTCAGTCATGGTTAATTGTACGTTGCTATATCAAGTGTGACTAATTGTAAAGGTTTACAAATATTGATCGGCGATGATTAGAATAAACGTAGTAATAATATTATAAATGTTGTGTATAAAGAAGTTTTTCATATTTTGTAAAGTACATTTCATCTAATAACAATCATTCTATGAACAGGTTATATTATTTTCAATATTATTCGATTTTTAAATAATATTTAGATGTATTATAT
>BMAC01000063.1:1654836-1672004 GCA_014905375.1 Phtheirospermum japonicum | reverse complement strand
TATATATATAGGGAGTGATTTCGGTAAAAACCATATATGGTGTGAGAACTAGTGATGGTTCTCACCGAAATACATACATATATATATATACATACATACATACATACATATATACAATTACTTATTTAAATATTTTAATATATTTTCTGCCAAAATTGATAAAGTCATGGATGCAATACATTTAACCAAGGGTGGTGTATTTCTCATCTATGGATACAGAGGACGCTTTCTACAAATCTAATAGTGGAATTGTTAATGTAATATCTAACGACATAACTTCTCTTATTTCGAAAGGATGAATTAAGCATTCTGGATTTAGGTTTCCTTTTAATATCCAACAAGATCTCGATTTTTCCTAGTACTTCACTTGCAAGATTAATGGTGGATGCGCATCTCATTATTTGGGATGAATATCCAATGATTATTCTGATACTCTAGACAAAATATTTAAAGACGTGATGAGATCGCAAAATAATTATAATACGCAGCTTTCATTTGGTAATAAAATAATAATTCTTTATGGAGATTTTCATCAAATTTTGCCGGTTATTCCAAATGGCGCTGGACCAGACATATTTCACATGATGATCAAATCTTCGCATTTATGGACTCATTACATGGTTTTGAAATTGACCAAGAATGTGGTGCTGCAAAATCACAATTCAGATCCCAATTGTGTCAAGTTAAAAAAAATTGTCAATTCGATAAATAGTATACGAGATGAAATAGTTGGAGAACCAAACGATGGTATCGCTCAAATTGAAATCCAGGTTATCTATTATTGAAAGATGATGGTGGCCATGTTCCGTCAATTGTGGCCAGCACATATCCACAATTCGAAAAAACTACTGAATGTTTCGCTTATTTGGAGGGTCGTGCTATTCAATCCCTAACACTTGATGTCGTCGATTTGATTAATAAATATAGAATGTCATACAATGATGGAGAATTAAAGTTCCGATTCAAACATTCACATGTTGTAGGACGTCCACTCACCAAAGTTTCTAAACACCATTAAGTGTTATGAATTGCCGAACTATGAGCTAAAACTAAAACTTAGAATTCCACTCATGTTGTTGAGAAATATTAATTCATTTGTATGTGTTGTGTAATGTTGGTTGTTACAAAACTTGACGGTCATATTGTATAGGCTAATATTTCTCAAGGAAGCAATGCAGGTGAATTGTTGTTCATTCCTAAAATGATTGTCACACCATCTAATTCGAGCTTGCCTTTCAAATTCTAATGGCGACAATTTCCTCTGATTGTGTCATATACTATGATGATCAACAAAATTTAAAGACAATCTCTCTCTCACGTTGGACTTTTCCTTAAAAATTCAGTTTTCAGTCATGATCAATTATACGTTGCTATATCAAGTAGGGGTGAAAAAATGAGGCACGACATGATTGACCAACACAAACACAACACAAAATAATAGGCTATGGGTGGAGGCTTATTGGATTCGTGCCTTATCGGGCTGACACGATAAGACACGTTAAGTAATGAGTTGATAACGCGCTAACCCGATAAACACAATAAGACCCGGTAATATTTGAATTTCCCCATTTTATATTCATTTACTCATTGTTAGTATCTGTGATCTTTAATTTATCATTAGTATATTTGTCATATTATAATTTTAAATGTATTTGACAATTTGTATTGATAACTTTATAGATATGTATTATATCTATTAAGAAAATCATGTATTTTATTAATTAACGGGCCTAATGTTCTTAATGGGTAAGATTAAATAAATTCAGTATTTTTGTTTATCGTGCCTATCGTACCGTGTCGTACTTTTCGTGTTTTTAGCGTGTCGTGATTCGGGTTCAGGTTATATGCCCGATAAGCTTATCGTGTAGTGTTCGTGTCTATGATTATCGTGTCGTACCTTATTGTGCCGGCCCGATAAGAACCCGACACGACTGATTTGTCAGCCTTGATATCAAGGGTGACCAATTGTAAGGGTTTAAAAATATTGATCGACGATGATGAGAATAAACATTGTAACAAAACTATAAAAGTTGTGTATAAGAAAACTTTTCATAATTTATAAACTATATTTCGTCTAATAACAATTCTTTTATGAACCAGGTTATATTATTTTCAATATTGTTCGATCTTTAAATAATATTTAAATGATTTATATATATGGAACAATTATGGTAAGAATCATCTCTGATTTGAGAATCAGTGATGGTTCTTACCAACACACACACACACATATTTAAATATACATAAATACCATTACTTATTTAAATACTTTTATACATTTAAAATAATTATTTTTATTTTACATAAAATAAAATAAAAAATTATTATACAACGCACGGACATAATACTATTTAAAAGGATAAGTGAGTTTTCATGATAAGAAACAACATCCCACATAAACTATTGATCATGCAGAAACTGAATCCATATTTCTTTCAAAATTGCGGCCAACCTCAATCAAATAATTGCAGATATTAAGAAACTAACCACCCCTTAATTAATTACAAACTTGCCAGTAAGTCATTATTTTGGCGGCAAACACTTCAGATTGTTGGAAAAACAAATCCACAAATAACATCCATATAAACCCATAAATATAATTAAATATCAAAATTAAATTTGATTCTCATCAAATAATCTTAGCGAAAGTCATAACTATAATCGATGAACCATCATATTAAATTATTAAGAATCATAAGTTAATTTACGAAAGTGTACCTGAATCCATTTACATATCCACTCCATTTAGACAATCTTTTAGCTTTCTCTTTATGTTATGAAGAATGGAATGATATAATGACTATCTTGATACACGTGACTAGGAACCATAACCCTTATATACTTGAGTTATTAGGGTTTACCTAGTTCAGTCCATCATTAAAATAGATAGTCCATTGAGTATCTACACATTAAAAAAAAGCTCACATCCTATTAAAATTCAATACCTTAAACTTTATTTGATCACTTTTAATTAGACTTCCTTATTTGAACAGTCGACAATATATAATTATTTCAAATGTAAGCCCAATGTTAGATTAAGGATTTAACAATTACCACCAAACTTGCTTTGCTTACAACCTTAGCAACTAACAAAAGAGAAATATATAAACAAAAAAATCTAAAACATTGATTTAATCCATGGACACGAATTAATAATCCTTCTCGTAGGATCTGAACACCATATAGTTAACATCAAATAATTCAACAACTTCATTGAAGGTCCGATTTGCTTACCTGAGAAACGTAAGGAGACAAACGTGAATGAACCTCAAATCCAGGCACAAGTGACCCCACGCGAGAAAATCTAGAATTTTCTTCGCCTACACCTTTAGATATGTTTCATCAGAATTCGAGTGTCTTCACAGACGGTACGTATCCCATTTAAGTTGCTTCTCGGGTCCTTATGACTCATATAATCCTTGCAGCTATTCTTGCTACTTGAAAGGCAATGCATTTGGTTTCTCATCTGCTCTCGAGAGGAGATAGAATCTTGATATACTACAATGTTCACGAATTCCCAAGAAATTGCCAAGCTCGACAAAATAATTTTATAAACTTGTGTGGTTTTGTGAAACATAAAATCGAATGGTGCTAATGCATACAAATCATGTCATGACAACACCAACCAGTGCAACTTCACAACAAAAAACAACATATAAAGGAAATAAAAAATCACTGTAAAGCGCGAAGAACACAAAATGAGCTGACGTCAAATTATGCCCGAACTCATCAACAACCCCAACAAGTAACTTCGAAGCAGAAATTGACAAATCTAAGCACTGTAAAAGCCTTTCTTTTGTCTGTTTATGATGGATTTATGTGTCTCTCTTCTACTTATGCATACTGATAATTTTTTGCCCTCAGACAAAGCGCGTTTTTCTTCAGCACTGCAACCCCCGGCAAACAATCTGTATCGACGTCATCCTCTACTATGCCAGGTGGCAATTCCCAGTCGAACGAGTAAAGAATATTCGCAAGCGCCATTTCGATTTGCGCTATACCTAAAGCCATTCCAGGGCACTGTCGTCTCCCGGAGCCAAACGGTATAAACCCGAAATCTTGCCCTTTAAAATCAATATCACTATACAAAAACCTTTCGGGTAAAAACTCAGTCGGGTTTTCCCAATAATCTGGATCCCTGCTAATAGCCCACAAGTTTACGAACACCATAGATTTCGCTTCGATTTCGTAGCCGTTCACGATGCACAGTTGTCTTGTTTCTCTCAGTGTGAGTGGACCTGGTGGGTATAATCGTAAAGTTTCCTTTACAACAGCTTTAAGATACGGGAGTTTGTCGATATCATCTTCGTCTACTTTGCCTTTATTACCGATGGAGCTTCTGATCTCTTCTTGGGCTTTTTGTAGTGTACTAGGTTTCTTGATTAGAGCTGTCATTGCCCATGTTATTGTAGCTGCACTTGTGTCTGAACCAGCAACGGATACATCCTGCATTTTTTAGAAAAGAAAAGAAAAAACTGCAGTTCAAACTCTGTATTTCAAAATGGTACTTCATGTTTATATCTGTTGTAGTCAATGCCTAAGTGTGAAATATTTTATTAAAATCAGCAAGTTTATTTACAGAAATTAAAAAAAAAAAACTTGAAAATTGGCAGTAGTGATTCTTTATTTCAAGTTGACATTTCAATTTATATAGTAAATGACAAGTATGTAAGACATTTTATTGAATATGCATTTATGGTCGCTAGGTACAAAAACTACCCTAATGTTTAGCTAATTAATTTCAAAAAGATACAGTTATCTTCCAAAATTGTACATACAATTTAAAAGACTAAAATATAGAATTCGTACATTAACTTTTTGGACTAAAATGGTCCACTAAATATAGGGGTGGTGAATTTAGTCCACCAATTAAATTTTTATCGCACATTTAGTTCAATTTTGAGGATTTTAACCAAATGACAGTCGGTCAAAATCTAAGGAGTTGCAGATTTAGTCCACCAATTAAATTTTTGTCGCATATTTAGTCCAAATTCTTGTTGCAAATTTAGTTCACCAATTAAAATTGGATTAAAAGTACGACAAATACTTAATTGGTGAACTAAATTTACCACCCCTGTATTTATTGGACCATTATTGTCAAATCCAAAAAAATTAATGGACAAGTTCTATATTTTATCCCCATTTAAAATTTGTATTTATCTAACAAAATACCTGCCTGTGGTGCAATTGTAGAAAATGACGATTTTTTAACTTTTAGAAAATGGGCAAAACCCTTCTTAATTTCCATTATTTCTCAAGATGAAACATAAAATCCTACGTACCATGATAATTCCCTTAATGTGCTCCCAATCCATTTGAACCGAAGATGATCCATCTTCCCTTAACCGTATCAACAGATCAAGAATGTCACCATCCATGGACTCCGGCCTATTCGGGCTAAGATGCTCGTCGATAACATCCTGATAAAACGAATCCATGTCCTCAAATACCTTCTCAAGTCTCGAAACCTTACCACAAAGCTTATCAATCCAAATCAACCACGGAAAACAATCTGCAACGAAAAATTCCATCACAACTGCCTGAATATCCTCCAAAAGCCTATTGAACCGCCTCCCCTCGTCGTACCTCTTCCCAAGTGCAACTCGGCATATAATGCTGCTTGAGAGAGACTGGGCGACCTCGTTCAAGTTGACGAGCTGGCGATCATCGCCAGCTTGTCGGGAAATAGCTTTCACCATGAGAGAGACCTCTTCCTCACGGACAGATCGGAAAGAGTTGACTTGTTTGTGGGTAAAGAGACGTAGAACGACCATTTTTCTCATTTCTCGCCAGTACTCACTGTAGGGGGAGCTGGAGATATCACGGCCATTGTAAGATAATTTGGCAATGGTCGTCATGGAAGGCCTGTCGGAAAACGCGAGGTCGTTGTGTTTTAGGGCTTCTTCCGCAATCTTTGCGGATGAAATTACGATGGTGGGCTTTCCGATGAGCTCCATGTACATGAGGGGTCCGTACTTTTTTGAAAGGTTTTCGAGGGAGATGTGGAGATTGGAGGAGGTGTATTGGAGGAGGTTTCCGATGAGGGGGAGCCGAGGAGGACCCGGAGGGCGGCGGGGTTTTCCCAACGGCCGTCTTAGTAGAAAAATGATCGGGAGAGCTATGAGTATGAGGAACCATGTCACCATCACCATTTTGGGAACTTTGAAGGGTTGTTATGCTTTCTAGTGTTTCATATGTTAACCATGTATTGGTGCTTTGTTTATAGAAATCGTGGAGTTGACTTGAAACTTAATTAGCAAGTGGTAGATTAAGAGTATAAAACTAATCCCGAGATCAATGATGTGAATAATAATAATAATAATAATAATAATAATAATAATAATAATAATAATAATAATTATTATTATTATTATTATTATTATTATTATCATCATCGTCATTTTCATCATTATTATTATTTTATTTTATTGGAATAATTTTTTTTGCCCCCAATGTATGCAGTTTTTTTCACTTTACCCCCTCAAGTATTTTTTGTTCCACTTTGCTCCCTGATGTACAATAATTTTCGACGCTACCCCAAAAACTTTATTTCCGGCGGAATATTCCTTCTAAATTCCATCAACGGGCAATTGGGGAGCAAAGTAAAAGAATCTTATAGTTTTGGGGTAAATTAAAATAATATAAATATTAAATTTTTGTTTAAAAATTTTATATTTGAAAAAAATATATAATTTTTATCTTATACTCAGACACACAAAGTTAACAATACTATTCCAATTTTTTAAAAAAAATCCATAAATTTCAATGATGTGTAAAACTATATGACTATGATCGAGAGAGCTATGACTATGAGGAGCCATATCACCATCACCATTTTGGAAACTTTGAAGGATTGTTATGCTTTCTAGTGTTTCATATGTTAACCATGTATCGGTGCTTTGTTTATTAGAAATCGAGTTGACTTGAAACTTAATTAGCAAGTGGTAGATTAAGAGTATAAAACTAATCCCATGATCAATGATGTGAATAATAAAAAGAAGAAAGAGTCTTTGTCTTAGGTTGTTTATTATTATTATTATTATTATTAGTGAAAAGTACCTACTTTTCACGTTGAAGCAAATAATTTTGAACCATTTCCACCTCTTAATTCTTAATAATACAACATAAAGTTGATATGTGTATTATATGGTTTTTATGAGAAATATATATATTTAGTTTGGTTGGCTATTGTAATAGAAAATCGAGAAACACATGTAATTTATATAAATCTGAATGCCTTATTTTATATTCTTTCGTACTGTGCCTGTATCCCGTACCAATATAAATATTTGAAAAATTAAAATATTAATTATAATATCCATACTGTATTTTATTCATTGATGTGAATATACATCTAATTATAATTTATTTATATATCCTAAATCTTTATACACTACGAAAAATCTAAGAAAAATTCCAAAAGTCTTAATATTAGACTAAATATGAAATGTGCTTTTTCGTAATTATGCTTTAAATAGTAACAACCCATCAGATCAAGATATTTTGAGTCTTACCTGAATAATAGATTTACTCAATTTCACAAAAAAGAAATATTCATCGACTACAATCCAACCTATCAGGCCACAATTTTAACACACCGCATTAACATCCATCAATCATCTGATATGACCAAATATCGACCACCATAATTATTGATGGTCAAGATTACTTGATAACTAGAAATAGAAAGCTTATTTATGCAAACATACCAATCTTTTTCCCTTCCATCCTTCCCACTACACACATACAAAAGCAAAACATCTTTGAAAATGACAACCAAGTCATAGGGAAGCAGAATTGAAATAGAAAAACTACAAAACACTATAATTTGATTTTTAAAAAAAAAAAAACTCCACCTTTCCTTGAAACTAGTATTACACCCGTGCGATGCACGGGGGAATAATTTTAAGGTTTAATTTATCAAATATTTAATATTATTCTTATGTTAATAATATAATAAATAAGTGGTTATAATAATTTAAACAAAAGTAGAATAAGATAAAGATTAAAATAATAAATTGAAAAAATTGAAGAATTAAACATTATATGGATCATGGTTAATAAAACTATTATTAATCAAAAAATTGTAGTTTACAAATTATGAAATACTTTCATGTACACAATATTCGTAGTTTTTTTTTCTACGTTTAGTTTCATCATCGCAAATCAAGAATTTTAAACCTTTTTGGTTGGTCACCCTTGTTATTGCAACATACAATTGACCATGACTGAAAATAGTATTTTTTTTCAAGAAAAGTCCAGCGTGTGATAGAGATTGGCCTTAACTTTTATTAATTATCATTGCATATGACAAAATAATCGGAAACTACCTTTGTTGAAACTTAAACGGCAACCTAGGATCCGATGGTATTACGGTCATTCGTGGGATGAGTACTAATTCACCTGTGTTACTTCCCTAGAGAATCGTTGCCTCCAAAACATGATCACCCAATTTCATAACTACCAATCTAGCTTCATTGCACAAACTAAGTGAATAATCAATATTTCTTAACAACATGATCGGAGTACCAACTTTAAATCGTAGCTAATGATTAGTCAACCCAAAACACTTGATTGTATTTAAAAACTCAGGTGAGTGGACATCATGAAAAATGCCAATATTTGTATCAGATTTGCACGCACTATCTGAGCTCAAATATATCTTACATTCCCCTTCATTCAATGAAGTCATATACTCATTGATTAAATTGACTACATCAAGTGTTGGTGCAAGAATAACTCAGCCCTCCCAATAAATAGAACATTCAGCATTCGTTCCAAATTGTGGATAAGTGTTGGCCACAATTGATGCAATAGGGTCACCATCATCTAAAAACAATAAGTTCTCTGGGATTTCGATTTCAACGATGCAATCATTTGATCCTCCAACTGTCTCATCTCCAATTTTTTTATCCATTGAGAAAAGTCTTTCAATTCAATCGAATCGGGCTCTGAGCTGAGATATTGAAGCCTCATATTCTTTGTCAATCTCAGAGCCTTACAATGTCTCCATAAGTGGGAAGAATTCATGGTTGCGTGTACTATGTCTGGCCTAGTACCTTTAGGAATCACCTGAAGAACTTGGCGAAAATCTCCACCAAGTACAACAGTTTTTCTTCCGAATGGAATATCTGTAGCATTTGGATTCTTGAATCCTATAATATCTTTCAATTTTTTGTCTAATGCTTTAAAAAAATGTTTGTGCATCATCGAAACTTCATCCAAAATTATCAGTTGTGCATACACCATTAATTCCGTATGGGGGGTCCCTTGGAAAATCCCACACGATAATTCTTCATGGAGGTTGAATGGAACCTTGAACCTAGAATGGTCGGTTCTTCCTTTTGGAAGAAGAAGAGAAGGTGTTCCGCTATATGTCATATTTAATACAATCCAATCATTAGATCTCACTGCTGCAGAATCCTCCAACCAAAAGTTTTTTATGTTCCTCCATATTCATAAATAAAGAATAAGCCCCCCTTTGTTAAAGAAATGGATTTCATGACCTCGTCATACACATGATTTTTTTATCTTTATCGAGATTTTGAAATAAATTCGTGTGTTCTTCGATGAGGGCATCACGGTCATATTCCAACTACTCAACAATAAATCTATTAAAAGAAATATTAAAGTCGACCTCAACTGGAATTGGCATTAGAGGAAGGTCCTTTAAACTCTTCCCTATGCTCTGCAGTAGCTTGTCTACTTCCAGTAAAGCAAGGTTTTGAATTTCGGAATCACTCGTTTGTAAATCCGTGAAAATAAAATTAAAAATAATTGTACTTTTACTAATTTATATGAGAAAATATATAAAAGAACACTATTAAAAAGCCATGGGTATAATTAAAGTTTATTAATTAATACCTTTGTTATTTCTCAACGTTTGTTGTTTGTATAAATTGTCATCTGATAAATATTTCCAACATTTTTTCCATACTTTTTCCGGTCGAGATATACATTTGGACGTAAGCAATGTCATGAATAAGGACCTAACAGAATATGCAAATCCCCAATAACTCACTTCTTCGATGCCATCGATATATTCCCTATCATCATCCAGTAGCCCAACTGAGTAGCACGTAACGATATATATCATGTTGCTTTTCATTCGCTTTTGTTAAGTTATCATGACATTGTACTCCTCGAACAATATTGAGGAGGCACCTAGCATAATAGTTATCAACAGAACCTGGGGGAACATGATATAACCAATTAATTTGCAATATTTATTTCCTAGGGCTCCACTCATTTTATTTTGAGTTCCAAACAAAATACTAAGGAAACTCAATATACAACGAATTTCGAGTTTCAGGATATTTCTTGAAAATATCCTAAGAGTGATCTCATCAAGAAAAAATGACTTAAATACGTAGATAAAACTAAGTATTGTTTATTTTATTATCAAAGATAATTCAATAAAAAAATTATGAAGTTTATAACAGGATAGAAAATAATATTATTTAATATTAAAATTCCTAATTATAACTTTTTGTATATTTATTATGTGTTTATTAACTTTTGGTGAAAATATTGCCTAAAAAGTATAAGTTTAAGTGATATAATTCAATTATAATATTATAATTTATCAAAACATAAACTGAAGTGATTAATTGTGGTCAATAAATTTTCTAAAATTGTGAGTTTAAGTTGTATGTACAATTTATATAAAACTATTTATTTAATTTAAAATAGAAACAAATATATTAATTAGAGTAATTTCATCAAGAAAAAATAAATTTCATATTAAGCTGAAAAAACTAAAGCATTGTTTATTCTATTATCAAATATAATTAAATTAAAAAATCATGAAGTTTATATAGATATCATGAAACTATACAAATAAAATTATGAAACTATAAAAAATATGAATGCTACCGTCATGACTTATGTTCGACAATTATCTTTTGCTGCCAATAATTGTAGACTTGGTGATTTCCCGCATTTCTTTAGGATGAATAAAATTGAATTAATACAATCATTAAGAATGAAATATATTTTAATTTATAAGTTAACAATAAAATACTATATCAAGCTAAAAAATATATATAATGAAATTATTTCTCAATTTGATTGTATGAATAGTGTATCTTGTTTGTCAATTACGAAAATTAAGGAATAATTTTTTTATTAAAATATTAAAGAATATTGTAAGACTTAAGGTATAAATGAATGAGATTGATCTTGACTTTTATTATCTAGATGAACACCATTTTTAGTTACCGTCCGACCAGTATTTATACGTCTGTACACCGGGTAACCATCATATATAGTCAACAGTCGTAGAGTCAACAAACTTCTTTGGAAATATTTTGAGCATTTATCATCAACCATGCAAGGAGAAGATTTTTTCAAATGCCCACATGGACCATGAATCATCAACTCCGAAACTGCTGCATAATACCTTAGATCTTCTTAAGTGCTGTAGTCGCTTCCTTCTGAACTGCTTAAGTTATTCTTCCACTGCTAATTGCAGTGGATAATATGGATCCTTTTAAATATCACAGAGTTATATTTACAAATAAAAAAATATATTAATTAAACTAATTAATCATCCATTCAAAATATAATATTTTAACAAAATATGAATCTTTCGAAGTTTATCCTTTTCAAAAACAGACTTCGAAGATGGCCTTCCCACTTTTTGTTTGGGAGTATTTTCTGTTGCAATATTCAAAACATTCGTAAGTAGAAAAAATATTATCTATTATTGTATAAGTAAATTGTAACGTAAAAGATATGTTAAATAAATATTGCATAATCAAGATTATTAATCAGATATCAATATTTAGTTTTATTGTATTACAATATTATTTCAAAAGTTAAGGTTTACCTTAAAAGTATGTCAAATTTCTTTTTGAAGCATGAGTACATTAAATAAATAAAAAATATATGTATGACTATTCGAAATTTGTGTAATATACCAAAGCCAATGGATAATGATTTTATTTGGCTTATCAATTATTACCAATAATATTTGAATGTAAAAGAAGAAATAACCTAAACTGTTGAAATTGTTATAAAAACTTAATTTCTCTTTGAAATATATTAATATGTAAATGAATAAGTAAATTAAACTATTACCGTTATTAGAAATATTCAAGTTTTTTGGTGGATGTCCTCTTCTTGGTTTAGGGGTAAGTTGATTATGTGTCAAATCAACTACAACGGATACACTATTGCCCATTTCTGTCAATGGGCTTGAAAAATTATCTGTATTCATGGTGAAACTTATGAATTACACGTATATTCTTTTCATAAAATATTATTACTGCTAATTAGTAGTTTTGGTGGTATATAAAAGTTCTGATTTTTATAATGAGTTTGAGTATTTGTCTATTTAATTTATTAAAAAATGAGAAACTTTGCTCTTTATAATCAAATACTGACAATACACCAAAAAATATTTATTTTAGTAAATATGTTTATTATTATATAGAAAACAACAATATAATTTAAATAAAAATTGAACTCAATATTAATGCTCTAAAGAATAATATAGTTGTTAGTAACAATTGGATTTTTAGGAGGTCTTCCCCTTTTTCGTTTGGAAATTACCTAATTTTGATCCTGATTTTGTATAATATCTGAGCTACTTTCCGTACGAATTAATGTAGCAGGAGTAACTACATCTTCTGGAAATATTTGCAAAAATAGATAATTATGCATGATTTTTAGACGATTTGTGAATAATGTCAAAATTATAGAATTATACTTGTCAATTGATAAGTATTTTGGGACAACAACAACAACAACAATAACAATAATAATAATGGTGATAATAATAATCCTAGAATATATATGTAACAATAATAGTACAGACTCAAAAGCTCGATTGAGAGTGAGTGTATCTTTTCAAAAATTATTTAAAATATTCATATAATCTCACAAAACTTATAGCAAAATAATAAAATACCAATAGAATATTAAAAAATAAATTACCATTAGAAATATCGATTATTGAAAATCTCTAAAAATGATATGAAACTTTAGCCACTACCAATGATTGTATATTATTTTTTGCATTATCCTGATCTATATAACGCTCTGTAGAAGTCAATTCAGATATATTTGTATTTAAAATATAAATCCAAATTTGAGATGTTTTGGAATTTGATGCACTTTATTAATCGCATATAAAGTACATGCTGTTACATAAAATCATTTGTATAATAACTAAATAATTTATATACATATTAAAATTATATTAGCAAAATAAATACGTAAATAAGAATGATCTCATCAAGAAAAAATAACTAAGTACATATATAAAACTAAGCATTGTTTATTTAATTATCAAAGATAATTCAATAAAAAAAATCATGAAATTTATAACAGGATAGAAAATAATATTATTTAATATTAAAATTCCTAATTATAGTTTTTTGTATATTTATTATGTGTTTATTAGTAGATGGTGAAAACATTGCTTAAAAATTATAAGTTTAAGTGATATAATTTAATTATAATATTATAATTTATCAAAACATAAATTGAAGTGATTAATTGAGGTCAAGAAGTTTTCTAGAATTTTTGAGTTTAAGTTGTACGTACAAATTATATACAACTATTTATTTAATTTATAAATAGAAACAAATATATAAATTAGATTAATTTGATGAAGAAAAAATAAATTGCATATTAAGCTAAAAGAAATTAAAGCATTATTTATTCTATTATCAAATAAAATTAAATTTAAAAAAATCATGAAATTTATATAGAGATCATGAAACTATACAAACAAAACCATGAAATTATAAAATAAAATATGAATGCTATCGTCATGATTTATGTTCGACAATTGTCTTTTGCTGCCAATAATTGTAGACTTGGTGATTTTCCTCATTTATTTAGGATGAATAAAATTGAATTAATACAATCATTAAGAATGATTTTTTTTAATTTATAAGTTAACAATAAAATACTATATCAAATTAAAAAAATATAATGAGATTATTTGTCAATTTGATTGTATGAACAATGTATTTTGTTTGTCAACTACGAAAACTGAGGAATAATTTATTTATTAAAACATTAAAGAATGTTGTAAGACTTAAGGTATAATTGGATGAATAATTAAAGATTATATAATTATACTTGTCAATTGATAAGTATTTTGTGGCAACAACAATAGCAACAACAATAACAATAACAATAATAATAATGGTGACAATAATAATCTTAACAATTATATAGTATAACAATAATAGTACGGAACCAAAAGCTCGATTAAGATTGAGAGTATCTTTTAAGAAATTATTTAAAATTAGTTATAATTGCACAAAAACTATAGTAAAATAATAACATTACCGATAAGTGATCAATATAATTAAATGGATTAAATCTCATATTCATTACTGATGGTGATTGTATATATTTGAAATCAAAATCCATAATCTCTATAATTAAGAAAATGTAAAGAAATTCGAGTATTAAGGTGCTCAATATTTTGTAAAAAAAAAAAAGAAAATTTCTATAATTAAGACAACGGGAAAACAAATCCGAGTATTCTAGATTTGATTTTGATGAAATCAATGATAATTAGTCAATCAATAATTGTTAAGTATAACAATCATCAGTATTACCATTAATATACTACATTACTAAGATTTAACAACTAATAATAACAATTGTTTAACATTAAAGCCATATTTATCTCCTATACAAAATACAATAATGCTACATGGAGCGAATTGCTCCGAAGCAACAAAATCCAAAAAGGTAAGTTCAAATGCATAATTAAGGATTTTTTATAGTTATATTATTTTATTAATTCTATATTTACCTTTTTTTCCTTCTTGATTATTATGGAAAGAAGGGAGTGATATTAACTACAAGTGAGTGATATTTAATAACAATTATAATTGTACTACAATATATAAGTTAAATAATAGTGTAAATCAACTATATAATATATTTTTCCAAATGGTACGATATGTATGATAACATTATAAATCAAAATATTTATTTAATAAATCCCCAAATATAAAATTCAAAAAGCTTAAAAATATTATAAAATAATAAATAAATATAAAAATTATGAAGTAGTTAAATAGAAAGTATATTTTAATTCTAAATAATTATTCAGTATATTTTAAAATTAAAAAAAAAACCTAAAATCATAGAAAATTGTATAAAATAATATAAAATATCTCAATATTAGATAAAAAAATATAATAGTGATAATGAAACTGATAGAAAATTGTGTAAGTGTATCATTAACTCGCAGATCAATATAATTTCATAGAAATACACAACTCAGTGAACTCGATGAGAAATTATATGAAATTGAAGATACTTAAAGTATTATAGAATTTAAATTGATAAACATATGATGTAGTGAAATCTATAGAATTCAAGATTGCGAATACAAGTGAATGTATATTTTTTTAAAATCTATGTAATGCCATAAATAATTATTTAATCAAGGAATTAAAATATTCTATCATAACTATTAAATTAGTTGATTTATCATTTTTTTTTTGTTATTTCATAATACAGTTTGATTATATTTTTTTGCATCATATAAGTGTATAAATATATTTATATTTGCATTAACTCGTAATTTACTATTGATAATTAATTATTTTTATTATCAAACTTATTTTAAATAATTATTTAGAGTTTTTACAATCATGTAACTGATTTTATTTATTTTTAATTATATATATACAATACTAAATTGAACGTAATTATTTTTAAATTACTATATATTGAGTTTACAATGAACGTTGTTAATAATAAAAAAAAAAGTAAACTAATAATATTTATATATTGAGTAAAATATTATTTATACTTATATTTTAACAGTTAATATATTATGAGGTTATTATATAGTAGAATAATCAATAGAATAAGAACTATGTTATATTCAAAATTAATTCAATGACACATTAACAATAATAATAAAAAATATACTAGTAATACTTTATATATTCAATGAAGACATAAGTTAGGTTTCTATAAAAAAAAAATATGCCGATAATATTTATTATTATGTTTCAGTTAAAGTTATATATTTTATATATTCAATTAAAATATAAATCACAGATATTTTAAAAAATAAAAAAATAAATCTCAAAATATTTTAAAATTAGACAAAAATATAATTAGAATATAAATATTTATTCTAATTTATAAAATTTGTTAAATAACTGTTTCAAATTTTCTATTTTAAAATTAAAAGATTACCAAAAATATTGAAAATATTACCAAATATTATATATTTTTTGAAATTAAAAAAAGAAAATAATAAGTTATGATGAACTGGAATTATTGTAAGTGTATACTTATAACTCTCAAATCCATAGAAATTCACCATTTAATGAATTTCGTGAGAATTTGCATGAAATTGAGTATACTTGAATTTTATAGAATTCATCCAATTCTAAACTGAACAGTTGGTTTTCGTGAAATCCATAAAAAATCTTAGATTGAGTATAGAATTGAATTTTAAAATCCATACAATGCACATAAATAATTATTTAGTAAAAAAATAAAAAATATTCAACTACACATATTGTATTAGCTGGTTTATAATTTAATTTTGTTATGACTCATATAGTTTTGATTTGATTATTTTACATCAAACAAGTATATATATGTAGTTATATTTGTACTAACTCGCAATTTAATATTAATAAAAAAGTGTGTATATGTAATTATTTTTATATTAACTCGAATACGTGAGTATTCATATTCGTATTCGTTAACAATTCGGATCGAAATAAAAATTCAAATTCGAATTTGGATTGATAAAAGCGAATTGATTACCGAATCAAATCAAAAGGTTTGATTCATATAAAACCCCACATGTAGTTGATTTGTAGTCTTGTTTTGATACTAATAGTTTTTGATTTTATGTATATTGCAAGAATAAATATTGTCAAGATAACATTTTAATAATTTTTCTTATCACTTAATAAGTATTAAAATATTAAATTAAAATCATTTAACTTATATTTTACTTCAAATTATATTTCACTCACATTATTATTATAATAATAATAATAATAATAATAATAATAATAATATTTACCACTATTAATAATATGACTTTTTTCCTCCAAATGAAAACCTTCTATTATTAGTAGTAGTAATTTAAATCCATTAATTTATTTATATTAATCTTAATATTGTATGTTCGATTAAACATCCACGTATCATATATA
>BMAC01000063.1:1603674-1654258 GCA_014905375.1 Phtheirospermum japonicum | reverse complement strand
TAATACTATAGAAAATAGAAATAACAATAATTATAATTAGAGAATATTATATTTTTTAGAGTTATATATATATATATAATTTGACTAAACCAATTTAAATATTGAAAGCCCCAAAATCTCTCCACAATTATTTAACTTACCGTAAATACAGTTCAAATTGAATGATTAGAGTTAATATTGTAACTTACCATATTTGTCAATATATTTTAATATAAGACTTGAAAGGATAATTAAGTAATTTAATATAATTATAATCTATTTATGAGTTGTTGCTACGGAGCGAATTGCTCCACCAAGCATCACTCTACAAAATATTGGTAACGTTTTCTTTGATTTGTTTGGAGTGTAACTTAATTAATGAAATCATTGATTTAGTAAATTAATACATATCTTAGGATAAAAATATAAACCAACTTACCAATTTGTTATAGTAATTATGATTCATGGTAAATTGATTGATATAATCGATTGATGTTGATGAAATCAATGATGATTAGTCAACTAATGATTGTTAAGTATAATAATTATTCATATTACCATAACTTAATATACTACTTTATCAAGATCCAACAACTAATAATAATAATTGTTTAACATTAAAGTCATATTCATCTCCTATACAAAATATTATTGATTTGCTTTGATTTGTTTGGAGTGTAATTTAATTAATGAAATCATTGATTCAGTAAATTAATGCATATTTTTAGGGTAAAAATATAAACTAACTAATCAATTTGTTATAGTAATTATGGTTCATAGTAAATTGATTGATTAAATCATTTGATGTTGATGAAATCAATGATAATTAGTCAACCAATGATTGTTAAGTATATAATAATTATCCATATTACCATAACTTAATATACTACGTTACTAAGATCCAACAACTAATAATAACAATTGTTTAATATTAAAGTCATATTTATCTCCTATACAAAATATTGTTGATGGGTCCTCGAAGGTATTAATACCCATTTCTATATACATATTAGAAATAAAAAAAACTGAAGTTAATAAAAGCAAGATATATAGTAGTATTTGGTATTACTATGCAGGCGTATAATCTTTCTTAAAAGCAAGATATATAGTATCATTATTTTAAGTAATGATTAGTTTATAATTTAAGTAATACATAGTTTATAATTTATACCACGTATAATTAATTAAATCATTAATTTACCAATATCTTAAATAATGCAGCATTTATATTTTTACCCTAAAAAAATGCATTAATTTAGTAAATCAACGATTACATTAATTAAATTATACAAGGTTATTTACTATGCATACGGGTATTATGTCCCTATATTTCTAATTCTATATCATTACTTAGAAGATATTGAACAATATCTAACGATTCAAGGAAATATATTGTTGTTTAATTCATCTCATTCGAAATTTGTGGGATTTGATAAAAAAAAGGAATTAATTAAGCTTTTTGGTAAAAAAGATTCAAGGAATTTTTGAATAAAATAATTTTCTATGGTTATGTTAATCATCAACAAATATGGAATAATATCAATAACTCAATATATGGAATAATATTAGTAATATCCTAACTCAATAACTCATAACATTAATCTAAAATATGCATTTTGCAGCCTAAATATATTAATACAAAATTTCCATCATAGATGTCACTACAATTTCACAAATAAACATTTAATTAAAAATAGTAATAATAAAAGATGAAGAAAATTGATTTTTAAAACAAATCTAAAATAAAATTCTAAAAAAAGGGATTAATTAACAATAATTTAAAAAAAGAAGAAGAAAATTCCGTAAATCGGAATGGAATATGTACAAAGAAATATTAAAACAGATCTGGGGTTAGAATGTGATTAAAAGATGGTGATCTCTTCCCATTAACATCCCTTTTTATACACTGCAAAGTAAATTAAAATCATTAATAATTCACATACCAAAATTCGAAAGAAATATTAAAATAGATCTTGAATTCTCAGAAAAACCTTCAAGTGTGTTTGATCCTTTCTTTTTGTGCTACAAATAGTTTATAGGTCAAAAAAATTCAATTGTGACTGAATCCTTTCTTTTGTGCTGAAAAAAGAGAAGAAAAAAAACATATTAATTAACAAAAAATTAAAAAAGAAGAATAAAATATGCAAAATCGTCACCAAAAAACCATATGTTAATAGATGGGCAATAAAATATGCAAAACCTTCACCTTTCCTTTTCATATGTTTTCTTCTTCATCTAAACGGATCTGGGCAAAAAAGATATTGAATTTATTAGAAAAACCTTCAATTGTGAACGAATCCTTTCTTTTGTGCTGAAAAAAAGAGAAAAAGTGGATTAATTAACAACAAAAAGAAGAAGAAGAAGAAGAAGAAGAAATATGCAAAGTCGTCACCAAAAAGTCATATGTTAAAGGATGGGCAGTAAAATATGAAAAATCGTCACCTTTCTTTTTCATATGTTTTCTTCTGCGAATACTAAAAAAAAAGGATGTTAATGAAAAGAGATGTTAATGGGTCACCTTTAATCATGTCTTCTCCGTAACTTATATAAATAGATGAACAATAAAAAGGAATGTTAATGCTTAGACTAAAAAAAAACGTGATTAAAGGGATGTTAAAAGGAGTTATTTCATGGGCGGGAAAACACATAATTCTCACATATTTTTCTTTAATTTTATTTTCTCTCCTGCCAAACTCCCTCTTTATATATATATAGATGAAGCTACCAATATAATAATTCAATGCCATATGATATTCTCAAGTTGTTACTTAAAAAAGAATTATAATCAAGAGATAACTCATATGGTGCACTGCACCATCATAAGTACTCAATCAAGGTGCTCAGAGTTTCCTTTCCCCCGACTATTTGCAATGGCTTCCTAAAGAACTCAAGTCTTATTTTTTTCAAATTCTTTTCCAATGACTAATGGTCGAGCTTGCAGATTTTAGCCGTAAAAACATAATATGTCATCCTGTCGAGCAATTTTTGCACTGGCCAGTAAAAATATAATATGTCAATAATGTACAACCATGAACATGAGTTTTATTAAAATAAATTAAAATAAAAAAGGCTAAAGGATTTCAAGGCCTACAGATAAGTATAAAATTCACATCTAAAAGGAACGAGAAAAAAATGCATTATTCAAAACCGGATTATTAAAAAAATAAATAAAAACAATGTTAGTGCAACACAATATCCAGTTAAACACATTGACCTGCGTTTCTCCTCCCTCATAATATCATCAAAACCGATCCCCATGTCACTGTCATCATCATCATCCCAGAACATGTTAGGATTATACCTACATCACAAAAATGGTGAGAATGCCAACATAAAAGGATCGGCAAGAAATAATTGATTAATCTATTGACCAGAAATAATTGACCAAGGGAACTAATTCTATCGTAGCCTCGTTGTCCGGAAGGCCAAGAAAATCAAAAGGATACAGAAGTTAAATGGCATCTTATGAAAATACATAAGAACTATATGATTATTGGAAAATAACTCTTAATTACTTCAAGTAGACTTTTTTCTTTTCCTTTTTCTTTCTAACTAGAAAGTTGCTTAACAGTTTTAGACCACAGTGTTTTTAGGGGGAAAATGCTGCTCAAAAATTGGAAATTATATCATGATTTTGATTTAATATTTCAATTTCTAATTTGTGAAAAATTGGGTAAATATTGAATGTGTTATGCAGGGTAACTCAATGCATGCCCTTGTGTGAATCAAATTCATTTGGACGATTCATGTCAGAATCTTTATCATGGGAAAAATGGTCATCATTCTCATCATCCCCACACAAGAAATATATGGAGTATGCTAAAATATACGCCCAGTCAGGCTCTGTGGCCCCCCAAAAAAGCTTTCTTTGAGGCCCATTACAAGAGAATCGCGGCCAAAAGGCCGCAACAGCTTTACTTGAGCAACAAAACGCTGCTGCACAAAATGATGATAATAATTGTGCTAAAGCACAGGAGTAGCCATTTTGCCTCCACAGTTCTCTTAGTAAAGAAGAAGGACAGCACCTAGAGGATGTGTGTGGATTATATGTATCTTAACAGGCTTACTATCAAGCATAACTATCCTATTACCATTATTGATGAGTTACTAGATGAGTTGCATGGGGCAGTGTACTTTTTCGAGACTAACTTGAGGTCTGGATATTTCCAGATACTAGTAAGCTAGAGGATAGATATTTTACATCCTTCAACACACACAATGGGTAATGTGAGTTCCTAGTGATGTCTTTTGGCCTATGTAATGCTCCGCCAACCTTTCAATCACTGATGAATCAGGTTTTCCAACCTATGCTTAGGAAATCAGTTTTGGTTTTCTTTGAGACATTCTTATCTACAGTAAGATAGAAGAATGCTATTACCAGGACTTGAGAGCAGTGTTAGGTTTACTCGGAAGGCACTTCTTATTTGATAAGAGGAGTAAGGGCCAATTTGGGAAGAGGCAGATTGAGTATTTGGGCCACATTATTTCCCAAGAGGGGGTTGCTACTGATCCTAAAAAATAGTCAGTATGGTGCAGTGGCCAAGGCCTAATAACATCAAACAACTCAGGGAATTCCTAGGGCTCACAGGGTACTACAGGAGATTCATCCAAGATTATGGGGTGTTAAGAAAGCCACTGACATCCTTGCTTAAGGATGGAACTTACACTTGGTCTCATGAGGCAGAGAGGGCTTTTGGAAACCTCAAGAAAGCAATGGTAACAGCTCCTGTGTTGGCTTTACCAGATTTCTCCAAACCTTTCATATTGGAGACAGATGTTGGTGGTACTGGAGTAGGGGTTGTTCTATTACTGGAGGGAAGGCATATAGCCTATATGAGCAAGACCCTATGCACTAAGAACCAAGGGTTGTCAATATATGAGAGAGAGTCCCTAGATATACTAATGGCTATAAAGAAGTGGAGACACTACCTACAGGTGTATAAATTCATCATCAAAACAGATCAACATGCACTTACACATCTGCTAGATCAGAAGATCATGAACCCTATGCAACAGAAACAGATCACTATGTTGTTGGGTTTTGATTATGAAATTCAGTACAAGAAGGGAGTGGAGAACTAGGTGGCAGATGCCTTATGTAGGCAAGAGAGCAACCTGAGTAGTTGTCAAGCTATTTAAACCATCACGCCAAGATTCTAGTGGCAAAGTCCTTAGACCCACTGTCACACCCTGAATTTGAGCTACAGGGTGAGATCATCAAGTATAAGGGAAGAATAGGGGTGGGAAATGATCCCACACACAGAAGGATCATTTTTACTGAAAATGCACAACTCAACTTATGGAGGGCATTCTGGCATTTAGGCACATACAAGAGAACCAGCAGGATTTTATATTGGCCACTTATGAGAAAAGAAGTGGAGAGTTGGGTTAAGCAATGTGAAGTGTGTGCTCAGTGTAAATCTGAAGGAGGACTTTATCCAGGGTTACTCCAACCCTTGCCAACTCCCCACCAGGCTTGGACCCATGTTTCCATAGATTTCATTGAAGGACTGCCTAAATCTATGGAAAAAGATGTGATCTTGGTGGTGATAGACAGATTCACCAAGTATGGTTATTTCATGTCCTTAGCACATCCTTTCACTGCTACCACAGTTGCTAAGTTATTTCTATACTCCATCTACAAGCTACATGGGCAACCTCTACATCTTGTTACTGACAGAGATAAGGTTTTTACTAGTGCATTCATGAAGGAGCTATTCAAGGCAATGGAGACTTAATTGGATTTCACATTTCCTACCATCCCCAATTAGATGTTCAGACTAAGAGGCTGAACCAATGTTTAGAAAATTATCTCCAGATGCATGGTTCAACAGAATCCTAAACATTGGGCTAAATGGATACCCTTGGCAGAGTTTTGGTATAACACCAATTATCATACAAGCCTAAAAACCAAAACTTTTCGGGCACTATATGGCTACCAACCCCCCACCTCATTCATGGAAACACACATCGTTACACAGAATCAGGATGCAACCGAATTTGTTAAACAAAGACAGAAATTAACACAAGAGCTCGGGCAAAATTTACAGCAAGCACAGCATCGCATGAAGTTTTATGTAGACAAACAAAGGGTAGAGAGGCATTTTTTGGTAGGAGATTGGGTGTACTTGAAACTACAACCATTCAGGCAAAAATCAGTTGCTCTCATAAAAAATCTAAAGCTTTCTGCTAAGTTTTATGGTCCTTATCAAATCACGGAGAAGATAGGGGAGGTGGCTTACCGTTTGCAGTTGCCCGAGGGGGCCCAAATTCACCCGATTTTCCACATTTCCTTCTTGAAGAAGAAGCTTAGCCCCACTGTGCACCCGCCTCCCAGCACAGATCTACCACAGTTAGATGATGACGGCGAATTCCTAATCACACCAAATGAATCAATTGGTCAAATAGTTGTACGCATGAGGGGGGGAGAGGTGACTCAGTTTCTAATTACTTGGTGTAATGGAGAAAAAGAACAATCAGCATGGGAAGATGAGGAGTACTTACACAGTCTCTTTCCAAATTTTAATCCATGAGTACAAGGATCTTCAATGGCGGGCGGTATTGTCATCTGGAATAATCGTCGATATTTGGGGAAATTAGGGTAAAAGACGGGCTAGGAGAGAAATTGGGTGAGCTGTGCAATGAGAAAGAAAGGGGGAAAGATTCAGCTGGGTCTGGGTCGGTTGCACCTATTCAGAAGTGGGATGGATTTGGGCTGGAGACCGACACGTGGCGAAATCACCGTAGGATTCAATTAAACTATTAAAAAGTTTAGTCGTTCGATTGTTATGCTATAATTGTTTGTTTATTAGTGTATTACTGGGTTTTGTGGATCAAGGAACAAGAAAGGAATCAAGCAGATAATTACAAATTATATCATCTCTCTTACTCTATATCTCCCTTCCTCCCCAAGTCACTCTTTCTATTCATATCAATACATACACAAACAATTCCAGGTTACATATTTTACACAGAAAAGTGGGAAATTAATATACAACAAATTAAGAAATACAACATGAAGATAATGACATATTTATGGATTATTATTTTGGTCCGATCATGAATTCGAAAATCAGATCTAGAATATAACCCAACAACAAATTTTATAGATTCGAAGGTGTTTTGAAAAAAAATAAATGAACAAAAATCGATTATCTGCTAATTATCGAAATCAATTTCACTTCATCCGAATTGACCCAAGAACAAAAACAAAAATAAAAGTAGAAACGGCATTCGTAAGAAATAAGGAAGCGGCCAGAGAGAGAGGGGGTGGTGATGAAATACCCTAGATTTCTATTGATGAGCAAATTAAAAAAAAAATACTATTTTATACTGAGTAAAAAACTATAAAAGAAAGTATTTCAACATATTTTATAAGAGAATGTCACATCAGATTTGCAATATATACACATGTCATTTGAATGATCGTGAGGTTAATACTTAAACAAAATGTCAACAAAATTAACAAATAAAGTTGATAAGATGAGAGATAATACTTCAAGAAAGAAGATGAGAGATGGGTAGCGTGATCAACGCCTTATCAGGCATAAATACATGTGAACGTAAGTATAATTGAGAAAGTCAATATTATTATATTAATTAGTGTATAATGTGAACCGTGTGGTGTTTTGTTTATAGAAATCGAGGAGTTGACCTGAAAGTGGTAAAAATTATAAAATTGATCATGTGATCAATAACTTGAAAATAAAATAAAATAGTCTTGGTCTGATTTTATTTATTTTTCACTTAGTTTGTTACTAATAATAAGAGCTGAATCTTAATTTATTTTATTTTATTTTATTTTCACTTTTGATTTATGCTTTCCAAGTAGGAGAGGAAATTTCATTAACTTTGAAGTAAATCACAAAGGAGGTCAGGAGATGATCCCTGACGAAAAACGTTTTGAGTGCATATGTGACGACCGGGGGCTTTTCCGTCCGCGCACTCTATGGAATATATGGGGTCAAAGAGATGATCGCCATTTTGTAATCTTGAAAGTTTGTTATGTTTGCTAGTCCTTCATATGCAAACCATGTGGTGTTTTGTTTATAGATATCAAGAAGTTGACTTGGAACAGAAAAAGTGGTAAAAATTATAAAATTGATCATGTGATCGATAAGCTGAAAATAAAATAAAATAGTCTTGTTCAGGTTTTATTTTATTTTTTTTACTTAGTTTGTTACTAGTAATAAGGCCTGATTTTTTATTAAAAAAAAAACTTTTTATTTATACTTTTCAAGTATTAGAAGAAATTTCATTAACTTTGAAGTTTGAAGTTTGAATTGTTTCTTGTTGACGGTAATGTGTAATCATGTTTGGTGGGATTGAAATATATATGTATCGTGTAATGTTTTCAAAACCATGACAAATTTGTTGGAATTGGAAACAATGTTTTGATTTCTGTTGTTGATTTTTCAGTACTAAACTATACTATAAAAGTAAAAAAAATAGCTAAACATAGTAATAAAGCAAAGGATGATTAAAGCCATTGGGAAAATTTTCTGCTTTTATATTTCTTTCTTCTTTTCTTAATACAGCTGCAAGCTACACACACACACACACACACACACACACACACATATATATATATATATATATATATATATATATATAGTTTGCCGAATAGTCTAGAACCTAGGGTTTTTATATTCTTGAGGTCTAACTACACCACAATGTATTTGTTTGCACAGGATTTAATCCTCTTTGCCACAGTTGGCTTATTTGGCTCCATGTACACGTCCAACTATTTTTTTTGTCTTCATATGATCCATCAGCCTGTTTGTCTTTATTCATGATGTTGTTCCTTCTTGATGATTCTGCTAAGTCACCAACACTTGCTGAGCTGCCCAGTGTGCTGCCATTGTTAATATGCCCCCGCAATTCTATATAGGGCTTAGTTGTCACAATAAATTTATTCCTAAACGTACAATAGAATTGTCCTGTCAATTGCTTTGTCATGATGTCTGCAATTTGGTCATAGGTTGGCACATGCTGCACTCTTACAATCCCATTTCTTACCTTCCCTCTGATAAAATGCAAATCAAGTTTAAAGTGTTTAACCCTCTCATTGTTTATTGGATTGTTTGATAATGTTATTGCTCCCAAGTTATCCATCCACGCAACTATAGGTTTAGGTGCATAAATTTTCAGTTCCTGGAACAATGATCTCATTCACATCACCTCACATGTTGCAATAGCCAGGCTCTTATATTCTGCTTCTGTTGATGATCTTGAAACTGTAGGCTGCTTCTTAGCTTTCCATGAAATCAAGTTATTTCCTAGAAATACACAAACTCCTGATGTTGATCTCCTGTCATCTACATCTGAAGCCCAATCTGAGTCTGCATAGGCTTTTACACTGAATTCATTGCAAGGAGTGATCTTCAAACCAAGATTGAGTGTTCCAGCAAGATACCTCATGATCCTCTTTACTGCCTTCCAATGAGGTGTCAAAGGATTCTGCATATATTGGCTAACCTTATTCACTGCATAACTGATATCTGGTCTTGTCAGGGTAGCATATTGCAAAGCTCCAACCACTCGTCTGTAAGATATGGGATTTTCTATTGGTTGTCCTGAAAATTTTGATAAAGTAGGATGAGAAATCATTGGAGAAACAACACCTTTTGCCCCCTTCATCCCTGCTCTATCAAGAATTTCTGAGATATATTGCCTTTGACAAAGAGTAATTCCTGAAGTATCTGAGCTCACTTCAATCCCTAAAAAGTAGTGCAAAGTACCAAGGTCTTTGAGAGAAGAATGCTGATGAAGTGTATGCATGAGATCCCTTAAGTCTGCATCATTGCTCCCAGTTAGAATAATGTCATCAACATAGACCATAATAATTATGCATGAAGACTGAGTATGTTTAATGTATAGGGATGTATCAGATTGTGATGAAATGAACCCAAGGGAGATTAATATGTTGCCAAATTTGCTTGACCATGCCCTAGATGCATGTTTCAATCCATAGAGAGCTTTATGTAATTTTGCAAACTAATCCTTGTTCTCCATCCCTTATGAAACCAAAAGGTTGTTCCATATAAATGTCAGCATCCACCTCTCCATTCAAGAATGCATTGTCCACATCAAGCTGCTTAATGGTCCATCCCTTAGTGGCTGCTAATGATAAAACTGTCCTAATGGTTGCACGTTTAATCACTGAGCTATAAGTATCTATGTAATCTAATCCTGGACCTTGGTTGTAACCCTTTGCCACTAATTTGGCTTTATATCTAGAAACTGATCCATCTGAATTTCTTTTGATCTTGAATACCCATTTTGATCCAATGACTTTTCTGTTTTGAGGAATTTGAACTAGGGACCAAGTTTTGTTTCTTGAAAGGGCTTGATACTCAGCATCCATAGCCTCTCTCCATATGGGAATGGTGATTGCTTCCTCAGTTGACTTAGGCTCATGCTGATCATCTTTCAATTCCACAACATATGTCTTTGGTTTGTAGATACCAGACTTTGATCTAGTCTGCATATGATGTCTACCTGCATTCTCCTGCACAACAACATTAGGTGGAACAGACACATCCAAAACATCATTTGACACAGACATATCTATATGTTCAATAGGCAAGTCTATAGTGATTTGACCAAGTAGGTGATGAATGTACATTTTCAGAAAACATTTGTGGAGGAGAATTCAGTGTCTGATTGTTATAAGGTTGTGTAGTTGGTAAGATATCAGTGTGAGGGTTATATATTTTGGTCAGAGGTGTGAGAGCATCATCTGCTTAAGATTTGGTTTCATTGGTAGAGACTGAGGTGAGTTTGAAAGGAAAAAACATCTTTCTGAAATAGCACATGTCTTGTTATTATTATTTTCTTGGGTGCGATCATACCAGCACTAATGCACCGGATCCCATCAGAACTCCGAAGTTAAGCGTGCTTGGGCGAGAGTAGTACTAGGATGGGTGACCCCCTAGGAAGTCCTCGTGTTGCACCCCCATTTTAATCAAGCACTGTTCCAAACACTCACTTGTTTGTTATTATTATTTTCTTTGAAGGCAGGAGAATTTTGTAACCTTTATGATTAGGACTATATCCTATAAAGGTTGAGAGCAGGCTTCTAGGTTGGAGTTTATGAGTGGAATATGGTTTAAGGAGTGGAAAACACAAGCAACCAAAATTTCTGAGGAATTGGTAGTCTAGTTTTTCCTTGCTTATGATCTCAAAGGGTGATATGTACTGAAGAAGTTTATTGGGTGTCCTGTTGATCAACTAAACAGCTGAGCTGAATGCCTCTCCCCAATATTTGTTTGGAACATTTGACTGAGACAAGAGAGATAGAGCTACTTGCACTATGTGTCTGTGTTTTCTCTCAGCAAGCCCATTCTGCTCTGGAGTGTAAGGACAGGACATCTTGTGTATGATACCAAATTTATCCAAGATATGTTTCAATCCTATCAACTCTCCTCCCCCATCAGATTGAAGACATTTTATTGTTGTTTTGAATTGGTTTTCAACCAGGGCTTTGAAATTTAAGAAAGCAGACTTTGTGTCTGATTTATTTTTAAGAAGATAGAACCAGGTGAACCTTGAAGCATGATCAGTGAAACTAACATAAAACCTGTATCTATTGTGAGAGATTATTGGAGCAGGCCCCCAAAGATCACTATGTATGATGTCAAGAATTTTATAACTATGTGATTGAGAATCAGAAAAGGGCAGTTTTTGCATTGTGGAACTCAAACAGCCAGAACACAAAGAGTTGCTTTTATTATCATGAAAAGGTAAATTACAATGTGTCAAAACTCTTTTTACAATATCAAATGTAGGGTGGCCAAGTCTGGAATGCCAAAAATCTATTTCTAGATGTTTATTGAGGTGAGCTGAATTGACACTTGGTTGGAATGAAAGGGAACTTGGATAGTATTGATCTTGAGATTGGACTGGGCTGAGTCTGAAACTGTAGAGATCATCATTGAGTGTCCCTTTGAGCAGCACTATTCTTGTTGCTTGGTCCTTCACCACACAGAAAAAGAGGGGTGAAATTCAAAAAATACCTTGTTGTCCTTGGAAAATTGTGACACACTGAGGAGGTTTTTAGTAATATGTGGAATGTGTAGGAGATTATTTAGAGTAAATGTATGGTCATTAGCAATCACTAAAGAATTATCATAATGAGCTATGGAAATACAAAAGAAGAAAATATTCCCAATGGCTTTAATCATCCTTTGCTTTATTACTATGTTTAGCTATTTTTACTTTTATGGTATCAGAGCCTGTCTAGAACCTAGGGTTTTATATTCTTGAGGTCTAGCTACACCACAATGTATTTGTTTGCACAGGATTTAATCCTCTTTGCCACAGTTGGCTTATTTTGCCTTCATGCACACGTCCAACTGTTTGTTTTGTCTTCATATGATCCATCAACCTGTTTGTCTTTATTCATGATGTTGTTCCTTCTTGATGATTCATCTGCCAAGTCACCAACACTTGTTGAGCTGTCCAGTGAGCTGCCATTATTAATATACTATAGATACTGCGCTGGTTCGGTAACCTACATTTTCGATTACACGAATATGTCATACAACATGCATATGAAACTTAAACTTAAAAGCATAACATTACAACATGAAACTTTTCAACAAATAATCACAACTGATATATGTAGTTTCTTGCCCTCAGACAGATCGCGTTTTTCTTCAGCACTGCAATACCCGGCGAACAATCTGTATCGACGTCATCCTCCACCATGCCAGGTGGCAATTCCCAGTCGAACGAGTAAAGAATATTTGCAAGCGCCATTTCGACTTGCGCTATACCGAAAGCCAATGCAGGGCATTGTCGTCTCCCCGAGCCAAAAGGTATAAACCCGGAATCTTGCCCTTTAAAATCAATATCTATTCAAAAACCTTTCGGGCAAAAACTCAGTCGAGTTTTCCCAATAATCTGGATCCCTGCCAATAGCCCACAGGTTTACGATAGCTATAGCTTTGGCTTAGATTTCGTAGCCGTTTACGAGGCATGGTTTTCTGGTTTCTCTAGGCAGTGAGAGTGGAACTGGTGGGTATAATCGTAAAGTTTCTTTTACTACAGCCTTAAGATAAGGGGGTTTGTCGATATCATCTTTGTCTACTTTGCCTTTATTACCGATGGAGCTTCTGATCTCTTCATGGGCTTTTTGTAGTGTACTAGGTTTCTTGATTAGAGCTGTCATTGCCCATGTTATTGTCGCTGCACTTGTGTCTGATCCAGCAACCAATACATCTTGCATTTTCATAATAAATAAAAAGTGTGTAGAATATTCTATTAAATTATGCGAGTTTAATTGGAAAAAAAAACCTTTAAAATTTTGGCATTGTGATTCTTTATTTCAAGTTGGTATTTCATATTTTTATCATGTCATTGTAAATGATGTAAGATACTTTATTCAATATGTATTTAGGGTCGATAGTTACAAAAACTACTCTAAGGTCAATGTTTTCTTTTTTCTTAATCTCCATCTATCTCTGAAAATGTTTCCATATAACATGTTTAGGATGGCCTTAAAATGTGTTCAGATTTCCTATTCCATTTCATGAACGTTATCTGAATAACACGTGTTATTCATTCAGCCAAAATAAAAATAAGAGGAAATATTATATACAAAAGTGAAACGAAACGAAACGTACCAAGAGAATTCCCTTAATATGCTCCCAATCAAGTTGAACAGAAGATGATCTTTCTTCCTTTAACGGAATCAACAGGTCAAGAATGTCACCATCCATGAACCGCGGCCTATTCAGACTAAGATGCTCATCGATAACCTCCTGATAAAACGAATCCATGTCCTCAAATACCTTCTCAAGCCTCGAAACCTTACCACGAAGCCTATCAATCCAAATCAACCACGGAAAACAATCGCCAACGAAAATTTCCATCGTAATAGTGCAGAAACAGGCATTCTAGAACGGATAAAACAGGCAGTTTAGAACGGATTCTGCTACGTTCTAGATGCAACCGTTCTAGATTGTCAGAGAATTCTAGAACGGATATTTTGTATCCGTTCTAGATTGCCTGACATTCTAGAACGGATAAAATGTTAGTTCTAGAATGTTTATACCCGTTCTAAAAAGTCCAATTCTGGTCTACCCACGTTCTCTATAATACATTCTAGAACATACAATTCTAATAAACGTTCTAGAAGGTCTGATATTCTAGAACATATTTTAGAAAATACGTTCTAGAATGTCATATTTAGAACGTATATTCTAAAATACGTTCTAGAATAATGACATTCTAGAACATACAATTCTAATATTCATTCTAGAATGTCATGTTTTCGAAATATACGTTTTAGAATGTCATATTTCAGAACGGATTTTCGAAATATACGTTCTAGAATGTCATTATTTTTAAACGGATATTTGAACTATACGTTCTACAATGTCATACTTTAGAACGGATATTCAGATCGTACGTTCTAGAAAGTCAATGTTTTAGAACGGACAATAAAAAATACCTTCTAGAAAGTAGAAAAAATTAAAAAAAAAAAAGAAATGAAATCAGGTACACCAGAATTGCCAAATACCGGATATTTGAATATATTAATTATTGCAACAAAGTGAATAGCTTAATACAGATGAAATTAAAATATAATCAAAATCCTTCTTTACCTCTACAATTTTCTCCATAAAAGGAAAAAAGAAGAAAAAGAAAAAAAAAGTCAAAATAAATAGAAACCCGATATGTGTTCTTACTTAGCCAAAAACACCTAGGTCACGATTACTGATGCCGACTAGTTCAATCCCCTCGATCTCCAACACACGATCCATCTCCCTCATCGTGTACCTAGGAAATCAAAAACCATAAAAGGGTGAGACATTAATCATGAGGACGACATGATTTTATAATCACACAAAATTAGAGTCATGAAGTTTAATACTAAATTAATGCATAAAAAGAATTTAAAAAAACATGCAAGTGCATACTGCAAGTAATTGATGGGGAAGAAATAAAAGCCGAACCTTAACCAGTGCTGCTAATCCTAGCAATTTGCATATCTTAATCATATACTCAATCTCAAGATCAGGCAAAACAACAACAATTAAGAGAACTGCATCTGCACCTTGGAATCGAGTGTAGTTGATTTGCAAAACTTCAATAAAAACTCTTTACACAAGAGAGGGCACTGAATTCAATAAAAACAACCCGGTTAAAAGAATAGGAAAACATAATTAAAGCTAAATCCTGAAATATTTTGGATGAGAGAATACCTCTACTCCAGAACTCCTTATGGCCTCTAAATTTTCAAAGCCTCCCTAATTAATCCAACCACGAAAACAAAAAAAGAAAGAGTGGAACAAAAAAGAAAATACCTTTTCTAAGAACTTAAAGAAAACAATAGTAAGTTAAATTTCTGTCTAAGTAAAAAAAATTAACAGTGCTACACAATTACCGGCTCCATATTTCGAGTTTCTGCCACTCGTTTTTGAGAAGCTATGTTCCCAGCGACATTCTGATCGAGTTTCTAAAGAGAGAAGAGAAATTGAGTTAAAAAAGATATTTCAATATATTGATTTACTAAGTTCCACTCATCCCAAGTATATAATAGTTTGAAAGTTAATTCATAACTATGCCATTTATCTTATATGGTTGAGAAACTACAAACAAAAGCTTCTGATTGAGAAATAATATATTAGTTCTACCTCAAAACTTTTATCTGTGATAGCTTTTGCAGTGGATAAATCTTTAGGGGGCACATCATTGCCAAGTCTTCAGAGATATATCCTGTTCCATCTGTATGTAAAATAGGCTTCCCATCTTCATCATGGATAATCGATCCATTCTCAACCTAATAGTACAGAACAAGAAAAAATAAGTATACTACTGGTGTATCTTCTTGAAAGTATAAAGAAAATGAAACAAAATGGAATATACTTTGAAGGGGATATCTTCAATTTTTTCAACTGATACAGCATCAAAATTAACTTCAAGCTTTATTGTCTTCAAAAGGATAAGGGAAAATCTGATTGACATCAAAACGATTAAAATAGTTTCAAAATAGAATCCTCAAAGAGTCGAAGGGCATTAACTTCAATTACGAAACATATACCGATGCCCAACCTGGCAATATATTTTTCTAAGGTCGAGAAAGTGTGAATATGCAAGAAAAGGCGTCTTGCTTCACTGATTTTTTTCCTAGACAAAATATAATTTTCATCGGAGACACAAGGGGCAAAAGAGTCAGTACAGACGAAGTAGTTAACTGAAGAATAAGAAGCCTTTTTCTCGTTCTCCGTTTGATTTTTCTTCACCCTTTTACGCTCATCCTTGAACATTGTAAAATATCATATCTATAAACTCCAAGATTTCATTACAAAGTCAAACATATTATATTTCCGAAACAATACCAAACATTCCTGATACATCTACTGAAAATGCTCAAGGRAATAAATTTGTTGAATTCTGCAAAAATTAACTAAAAAGCAGGAACAAATGATACATCTGGTAGCGARATAGTCCTGCAATTAAATCCACAATACATCATAAACCTCAAACACTAACCCAAAGCATATCAATAATCACCTTAGTAAATCATGTTTAGAATTCTTAAATTCATACCGTRCAAAATATCGTTGTAGGCGTGTCACTGAATGCAACTCTAGCCAACCCAAAATCGCATATTTTAAGCTTACAATTCATTCGCAAGAATATTCTTTGGTTTCAAATTGCGATGATAAACATTAGCTGCAGCCCACAACCATAATCAACATATCACTTATTATTATTATTATTATTATTATTATTATTATTATTATTATTATTATTATTATCATTTACTAGGAACATAACACGTGATGTTCCTAACTGAAGTATGAATTAGTTTCAAAATGATAAATAATAATAAGAAAAATTTTAAATAAAAATGATTGTACCTTCCCGAGTGGAAATTATCTACCCTCAAATCTTCGTCCCAGAAGAATATATAATCGTAAATAGACACCACAGCCGAATGCAAAAAACGTTTCGCAAACCACCTGAAAATGAATAATTAATTTAAAAAAATGAAAACCTTCGGCGTCAGTTTAGATTTTAAGAAAAAAACCATATTTAATTTTAACCATTTAGGTTGGTTGTGAGCTACTATATGTACAGCTTCGCTGCTCCATTCCATGTTTGACCATCCATCCAAATTTCCTTCATAATGGAACAAAATAATCGTAAGGCTTTCTGGAAGAAACTAAATACAGGGGAAAAAGAAGAGGTTAAAGTGGGCCCAATTAATATATCAATAGATCATAAATATTTTCATTGTTAAATATAAATAAACTGCCGTACCTTTTTAACAATAGCATTAAAATTCTTCTTTTGTTTAATTTCGACAGGCACTGCTAGCAAATTGTACGAGCTTCGTTCACTTTTCTGAAAATTCACCCAAAAAAATAAAAGACTATTAAAAAAAACTAAGGTGGACGAAGAAGAAAATTGGCTTGTTGATTCTTATTGCAATTTATATACCTTTGACTTAGAACTACTCCATAAAGGCTTTAATTCCAAATTCCAGGCCTGACCTTGCTTCGACGATACCACGAGGCAGACTATCCGAACCACTCGTAACAACCCATGTCCTCCTGGATACAACATCAATAGCAACTCAGCACCAGGAAAAAAATTAAATTAAATTTCACAAAAAAAAAAGGGAATATTAAGATAAATACCTTTGATGTCTCAAAAGGGTATAACTTCTAATCCATCTGCTAAAAAAGCAAAAAAAATGTGAAAGAGTTGTCATGAACAAGACTTTAAAAGTAAAATGTAAATTAAAAATAAAAATGAAGCATCTAAAATACCTTTGTCTATTGATACTGGTAATTTGTTGTCCTATATATAATATAATGAACAAAATTATTGTACAAATAAATCCCATCCGTCGCTGCCGCCACCTTTACAAGTTGAACCATCGCCCAACCGCCAAGCACCGAGGCTGCCGTCATCGGGAAGGAGGAGAGAAATTTGCGGCCGATTCGATTTTGAGGTTTTGAATTTGGGGAAGAAACAGCATCGGGAAGGAGGAGATGAATTTTTGGAGATTTTGGTATTTTGATTTTGCGGGCAACCGGCGACGTGTTGGCGGGCGACGGGCGACGATTTGCAGCTTTTGGGTATTAGGAGAGAAAGAGGGTGGTTTGTGTCGGGAGAGAGAGATAGGGTTAGGTTTCGTTCGTGTGGCCACTAAAATTTCAGTCCAATTATTTAATTAGGTATTTGATAGCTAGATCGTGTAAATAATAATACGCTCTAGAGTTTTTAATTCTTAAGAAGGTATTATTATTTATACCTTCTGGATGTTGTATTATTTATACCTTGTTCAGAAGGTACTTACAATATACGTTCTAGATTTATGAAACATACTAGAACGTATATTAAAAGGTACCTTCTAAATGTGGTCAGTATCAAAATTTTCAAAACGTACATTTTAAAATCCGTTCTAGGATTACGATTTTAATTACGAAATGCCACCGGACTCCATTCTAGATTGTCTGTTCTAGAATGTATTTTTTGTACTAGTTCCCTCAAAAGTCTATCGAACCGCCTTTTCTCATCGTACCTCTTCCCAACTGCAACTCGACAAATAATACTGCTCGACAAAGACATAGAGGCTTCGTTCAAGTTCACGAGCTGGCGAGAATCAGCCTGTCGGGAAATAGCTTTCACCATGCGAGAAACCTCGTCCTCGCGGAAAGGATGAAAAGAGTTGACTTGTTTTAGGGTAAAGAGGCGAAGAACGACCATTTTTCTCATCTCTCGCCAGTACTCCGAGTACGGTGTGCTGACGATGTTGTGATAGTTGTAAGACATTTTGGCCGAGGTGATAGTAGAAGGCCGATTAGAAAACACGAGGTCGTTGTGTCTTAGGGCTTCTTTTGCAATTTTCGCGGATGAGATTACAATGAAGGGCTTTCCCATGAGCTCCATGTACATGAGGGGCCCGTATTTTCTCGAAAGGTTTGCGAGGGCTATGTGGAAATTGTAGGTGGTGTATTGGAGGAGGTTTCCGATGAAGGGGAGCCGAGGCGGGCCGGGAAGGCGACGAGGTTTGGCCTACGGCCATCTTAGTTGATAAATGATGATGAGGATGATTGGGAGAGCTATGAGGAGCCACGTGATCACCATCACCATGTTGGGTTGTTTGTTTGCTACTGCTTCATATGTGAACCATGTGGTGCTTTGTTTATAGAAATTGAGGATTTGACTTGAAGCAGAGCAAACATAGCAAGTGGTAAACAAAAAAGTATTAAATTGATCGGGTGATCAATAATGTGCGAAAAAATAATAGTGTTTGTCTTTAGTGTTTTTTCCATAGCCAATCCAATCCAAACAACCAACCAAGATCGATTGTTAATTGATTTATCGACGTCTCATGAATATTGAATAGGTTGGAGAATGTTGATGTGGAATGAATTCGAATGAAGATAATTTGAAACCAAGAATGAAGAATTAAACTTTCTTTTTGTTATTTTGACTTTGATAATGACTTTATGCTTATTTAATACTCCGTCTGTCCCAAAATGATAGTCCTGCGGTTGATTTCATACAGATTAAGAAATGAGTAGTTTATATAGTTAAGTCATTAATTTAGTTAGTGTTTTTCAATTATACCCTTCTAAAATTTATTAATTTTAATTAATGCTTATAAAAATCAGTTTTGGAATTAGTATATTTGTTATTGGAATAGTAAGATTTTACATTGTAATCATCAATTTTCAATTTACCATGTAGAATACTAGTATTTCAAGAATATTAATTAAGGGTATGTGTGGAAATGAAAATTTAATGATATGTTAAATATAGTAAGTATAGAATACTAGTATTTCAAGAATATTAATTAAGGGTATGTGTGGAAATGAAATTTAATGATATGTTAAATATAGTAACTGGACTATCTTTGTGGGACGGACGAAAATGGAATACTGGACTATCTTTATGGGACGGAAAGAGTATGTTATTTGGTATGCTTTGAGTTCAAGACAATGTACCGTTATTAGGACTTGATACTTTTGTTCTTGATGAAACTTTGTATGTATTTATTGGGTGTTATTGGGACTTGATACTTTTGTTCTTGATGYAAARTTGTGTGTATTTATTGGGTYTAAGTAGAGTTTATTTATAGGATTCAYGYAATCAGTCAAAAACTATCCACTGCTGCACACTGGTTGGAAAGAAAAATGCATATCGTGCTTAACGTGTCGGGCCGGGTTTTTCGGGTTCCAATCGTGCCAGTCTCGTGTTTCCATTTCAGGCCCGATAAGATTAATGGGTTGTGCACGTGCCGGGTCTTATCGTGTCGGGCCGTTATCGTGCTGGCCCGATAACAGCCCGGCACGACCGATTTGCCACCCCTAGCTCGAACCTTGAAAGCCGATATCACTATTCAATAATCTTTCTCTAAGATCCCACTTTTTTATAACGGAATATAAGCGGAAGCTTTGACTGCCAGAGGTTGGGAAGAAGGGATGTTCATACTTTAATGTAAGTAATATGAGGATATTACTTTTTGTAATATTTTCAATTAATTTAAAAAATAAATAAATAATTAAAATCAATAATTTTATTGAAATAAAGCCAACACATATCTCTTCAATAAAAATAAATAAATCTACTATCATTTGACTTTAACAACAACAACAATAACAATAATCCCCCCTATATATTAATACAAATCCCTACTATCATATGTGTATGTTTCTCATACTTCGTTAGTTTTGGAAAAAAATTTTGTACTTCGGTGTCATCCGAGCCTAATATTTACGTAATTTAGTAATTTTATTTTATTATATTTTACTTAATTTAATATTTTTCTAATATTATATTTTTCTTAAATCAATATTTTCCTTTTATACATGTTACCTAATTTAATATTTTTTTTAACATATTTTACCTAATTCAATATCTTACTTTTATTCTTCTAATATAAAAATATAAATAAGTTATATCTAATTAGAAAATATATATATAAGTTGAATTAATTTTTAGTTATAATAAAAGTTGAAATAATTTTATTAGAGTTTTAAATATTTATTTAAAAAAATATGAGTTATATAAAATTATTACAAAAGGAAAACAAATATAAAAAATATAAAATTAATTTTTTTTTATCTAATCCTAATATATTGAATTGAAAATAACATTAAAAAATATATGTCAAAATCTATCGTTACGTCAAGAAAAAGAAAAAAAGGGGGGAAACAAAAAAGATAAAACAAATAATAATAATTGATTATTACGCCTAGAAAGATAATATTACATATATTCTAAATTTCTTTATCTAATCCCAATATAATACTTTGATACACACATTATATATCTATACGAATAAATTAATGTGTTGCGCAAAATAATAATAATAATAAATAATAATAATATTACATATACTATTAATGGAAAATATAATATGTGAAATAATGGAAATTAATCTTTAAACATATTATTGTAGTTAAGACAATGATTAATCAATAATAACTGATTAATTATAATACTATTAATAATAATTGATTAACTAACTGATTAATGTAATTTCTCTTAATTTTCCTAAATCATAGTTATATAATTTCAATTATCGATTATCATCCAACTAAATACATTAATATTATCGGAACAAATATATAGAAATAAAATACCGTAAATATTATATATTTAAAATACCTTAAATACTGTATATTGATGGTATTTATTGATACCGTCAATAAATATATTTATTGATATCGTAATAAATTTATTAATATTTATGGTACTATTAATACAGTAAGTATATATATCTTGTATGCGTTGTAATTATGGAAAATGTATAAATATAGGGTTGTAATTATTCACTGTTCAACTATTCACTCTTTAAATATATAAGGGAAATATAATATGTGCAATAATGGAAAAGTTAATCTTGTTTCGATACTATTTTATACTTTAGATTTCGAAATTACAAGTTTATAAAACCATAATCGAGCTTGATTTAAACCTCACAAACATGTAGGTCAATTATTGGAATATATACTTACTTTTCGTTAGATGTATTTAAGGTAAATTACAGTTTTATTTTCTGGATATTAATTGCAGAGTTAATATTCCAGTTTCATTTCTTATTTAATCGTTTTAATAACGTTGTCTACTAAGACAAGTTTCCTTACACTTAATTTCGCTGCATTAATGGAAAAATACCATATATAAAAGAATATAAAGAGAGAGATTTATATAAAGAGACTTGGTATCTAATTATGGATACGTGGATTAATTTTGGATACAATTGATTTGTTCATATAAGATATTATTACGATAGATCATATATATTTATGGATAGTTAATTATGGACCCATATATAAAAATGTGTGTACATATATGAACTAAATACATCATGTTAAATATAGATATTTTTAATAACAATTAGAATAACAAAAAAAACACACAAAAAAAAAAATAGTGCAGAACTTATGGCGTGAGATAATAAGCTTGAAGATCGCACGAAAAATATATTCTAATAACTATTACAATGCTATAATTGATATCAAATAATAATTTAAAAAAGAATTTTAAACAAATAAGAAAAAAATACAGTACAATCCACTCATTTCCAAATATGGGTCTTCATAATATACCGTAATACTATCTTCAAATACATTATTGATCTGCAAATAAACCTCAGATTCAATTCAGAGAAATGATACCCCACCTTATTTATTATTAAATTTCCGATCTGGAAAAATCTTTGAATATCTGCAAAAAAAAAAAATCAAACAACAAATCAGAGAAATGATATGAAATTAATACAAAAATAAAATAAAATTAAAGAATAATTATTACTAAGCATTAGATCTACAAATATAATTGATCTCATCACATTTTTACAGATTTGCACTTTTGTTTATAGATTTAAAAAAAAAAAATCACATCAACACATTCGTTGTTATTCGAAACCGCAGATCTATTACCGAAACTGCAAAAATGTTTGAAAAACTGCAAAAATATACAAATACAAAACACAGAAATATTTGGATAGAAGCATATAAATCGTTTAAAACAAATAGAAAAATCCAAACCGATCAATACGAAAGCAAACACCAATGTTTCTGAAAAAACATAATTGAAATCGGAAAATTGCAGTCAATTTCTCATGTGAATTTATTTCGATTAACAAATAGCAGATCGAAAAAGGTTGCAACTGATTGAGATTTTTTTCTTTGAAAAAAAAGGACTGCGGTGATAGAGTTTTGTGATTTGATTCTTGCGGCAAGAGAGAATAGAGAGAATTAGAAACCCTAGTTTTGTAAGTGAAATGAAATATGGAAAAAGAATCTTATTTATACGCAAACAAAAAATACCAGATTGGTAATATTTTAACACAAACCATTAGAAGCTGACAACCCAACATTCGGACCTACAGAGTGATGACACATGTCATGCAGAGCAATAAATGATTGACACATAGGTTAGGATGTCAATATCATTAACAAATAGGGTGGACACACACACACACACACAAGAAGGATACACTTATAAACAGTAAATTCTCATTTTTTGGTCAAAAAATATATTTTATAATTAGTAATCCAAATCCATTATAATAATAATATTGTATGTTCGAATAAAATTAAAAAATTTGATAATAATTATGGTATTTAATGTTTTTTAGACTATATTAATGGTCATATTGTGTTTTTTTTTTTTAAAGAAATTAATAACTTGTTTTTTTAGACTATATTAATGGCCACTATTCTAAGATACACGCTTGTTTTTTTTTCCTTATTTTTCTAAAATTTTCTTATATTTTAATATTTAACGCAATATCATAAGAATGCCTGTATAATTATTATTATTTAATAATATATCGTTCAGATTCAAGAATTTCTCTCATCCATTGAATATCATCATGATTAGTAACTCACTTACCCTCACTCCCGCCTCTACTTGTGCGTCTCTACTTATGCAAACTTCACGTGTAATCCAAATATAATTTCTCAGGCAACACTCATGATTGACCGCATTAACGGATCATCCGTTAAGCTAAAAATTCATACCAATACCATATCATAGTACAAAAGTCAATAATTATAGTAAAAAACAAATACATCATAGTACCAATACATTGCAGTATAAAAATCAATACATTATAATACGATACATCATATCACGGGTCAAAAATCTATGAAAAATCAATACTTTCGAGTACAAAAACCAATACATTATAGTATCGGGTCAGATGATCTAACGGGTTATGAGCCTAATACAAATATTTGCCTAATTTCTTGTGTTTATCGTGTCTATATAAAATATTTTCTCTCTCTCTCTTTTTTTTTTTTTTTACCATTCATCACATAAAAATAAAAATATCACAAATTTAAAAGATTTATTTGAAAAAATAGAACTCCACTTCCCTTGAACAGCTAAATAATAATAAATAAATTTATAATTTCTTTCCTCTTTCCCATTCCCAATATAAAAACTAACATCTAAAAGATACTCTCGATCCTTGTTCAACATCAAAATACATAATTTTCTCCCGACCATTTTCAATTCATCCTGATCATATTATCTGAATCATTAGTTTGTATGAGTCTCATGGAGTAGATGAGAAGAAAAAAAAATCTAAGTTATTTGATATAATTCATTAAAGTAGGAAATTTTATAAAATATTGATTAGAACTTCTACAGATTTTTTTCCAAAGATTCAACAGTGAATCCTCCTGTTAAGTAGTCATGCATTACGATAGGAACTCCAAATTCTCTAGCAAATACAGTTCTTTTGATCATTTTTTCGCATGTACCCGCAGTAGCATTCAAGTAATGCCCTTTGATTTCGCTTGTTTCAGCCTGTGCTTTATAAATTGCTTCGGCAAAAAATAAGAAACGATCTCTCCAAAATCTTCTCCTCTGGGTCCTGGATAGCTTCGGTGACGGACTTCTACAGATGTTCCTCCACATGCTTTTTCTCAGCACATTAGCTTTTTTCCAAATATTCATGAACATTAGTGAAAATTTTAGAAAAAGTTATCTAAAGTATATATTCGAGGATAAAAATTATTTTTAACCTTCCATCCTAAAACGTTCATCCTAAATAAATTATATCCCACCCCAGCTAAATAAATAATAAATAAGGAAGATTCTAAATGTCCGTGACTATATTATTTTTCACTTAATTATAAAACCACTTGAGGTCGTTTCCAATAAATAACCTATGATTTATTTGAATAAATTACTTTCCATAAATTTTCTCTCGACAATTTTCAATTAATCCCACTAATCTTACTACCTAAATCATTGCTACTTATTTGATAAAATAATTAGCACGATCAAAATTATTTTTTATCTTTCATTCTAAATAAATATATCATCATTTTGAGGTTGAAGTAGTTTTAACCATTAACAAATAATAAATTTTTCAATTTTAGTTTTGAATATTCAATCAAAACGCATAATACAACCAAATAAATTTCTTCTTGAGTCATTATGACGATGCATTTTTATATTGAGAATGATGGTTAATAAATATTCCTATTTCTCTTGACAATTATATTTGAATGTTTTTTCTTTCTCGAAATATTTTTTCCCGTCTATGCGAGTTTCAAATTATGAAGTGAAGCTTAATGGCATAGAATTTTGATTTTGCTAAAATAATAGATTGAAATCGACGATGAAAAATTAATAGTAGTTAAAGGGTTGAGATCATATTGTCATTCATACTTGAAAAATTAAAGTTATGTACCATATAATTACAATACTTGAAAATCTTCTATTTTATATAATAATAATAATAATAATTGTTATTATATAAATTTATATTGTTATATTTAGGTTGAACTTAATGTTTATTTAAGTACTTATATTATTGAAAATAGCTCTTAATTTACCTATATAGAATATTAAAATTTGAATAATAAAATTATTTTAACTTTTATTATAAATACAACTTATTTAATTACTTTCATAATTAATTTTTTTTATAATTAAAGCTATTTCATATGTAATTTGTCTTTAAATTAAAATAACTAATTTTGATCTTTTCTACTAATTAAATAACTTATTTATATTTTTGTATTAGGAGAATAAAAGAAAAGTATTCAATTAGACAAAATATAAAAAAAATTAAATTAAGCCAGATATAATAAAAGAAAAATATTAAATTATGTAGATATTAGATTCGCATGACACATAACCAAGTAAAGCACCGAATACATATGTAAGGAGAGTCTTGCATTAATATATAAGGGGTAATACATACATATATATATATATATATATATATATATTCAATATGATAATGTTAAATACTCAGTGTTACACAGAGTATTGTGCTAATAGATAATCTATATTGTACACGTATCATAAATCTATACACGTCAAATGGTTATGACTCATAGTCAGCATATGCTAATTGAATATGAAAGACTACAAGATATGCGTTCCAACAGTATAGTATCTAACAGTGCACAATTTGTCGTTAATGTGGCGTAAAAAATAGTCCTGTTCGAATTCAAAAAGGGTGAGGTTAATACACCCATCAATTGCTTTATACACCCCCATTTTCCCTGCGGCAAGAATGACCTAATTTAAAAAGTCATGCATAGCACCCTCCCTTGGTGTTTTTTTTTTTCCTTTGATATATACACCCACATATTTTGTTATGTACACCCACAATTCCTTCCCCAGCTTCACTTCTCATTTTTAAACTAAACACTAAATAGTCACACATCAAATACTTAGATTCTACAACAAATCAATAATGGAAGGCCAAACACCCTCTAAAGTACAGTCTGTGCTAGTCACCGGAGAAACGAAGATGTAACAGAAAATGCCCATTCACGTACGAGGATCACAGATAAGTTTTTCTAAATGACACGACTCAAAACTTATCAAAATGACCATGAAAATACATACAATCCAATGATCTAAGTGGCATGACGAAAATCAACCAACCAGTATGTTGTCATGATTGGGAGATGGCTGTTCCATTCTTCACTAAAGAACGTTGTCTCGCTCTCTCCATCTTCCGCTGGCGCCATTCCTCGAGGGCTACAAAACTCTCACGTTTAAAACTCCGAGAACATAATATATATATATATATATATACATACATGAATAATTACAAAAAAACCCAATTAACTTCCAAAATTACAAAAAATACCCCTAAGTATTGAATCATTGTTTAAAGTAAGGGATTAACTGTAATATTTTTATAAGAGTGAAGGAGGTTTTTTTAGATGTATGACTATGAAGTCTCAAGTGTATTTATGTAATTTTGATAGTCAGAAGGATTTTTTTTAATTTTTTTTATTGTAATTAGGTTAAGCTTCAAGGGTTATTTTTTGTAATTAACCCTAATATTAAACTTCCAAATTATCCGACAGTATCTAAAGCCTATAGTATTCTCATTAAGAAGAACCTTACCTTTGTCTTGTGACAATACAAGAATGCATCAAAAATCACAAATGTTATATGTAAAACCCTAAGCCTATGTTTGGTTGAGGGCTTTCCAACCCCGGATTCGGATTTTCGTTTCAAAAAACAAAGGTTTTTAAAATCCTAATCATAAACCACACAAATTAACCTATTTAATTTAAGTTTTTAAAAAATACAACATTCTTTTTTTTTTTTTTCCAACAAACTTTTCAAATACGTACTTTTATATTTATATATACAATTTAAGTGTCAAATTGTAGATCCGGGGAGATGATTTTTGATATATTATTCATCAGAAAAAGATAACAAACGTGAAAGTTATGGCGATTTGAAATTTGAGTATAAAAAAGTATAAAAAAAAGACATGATTTGACATACTACATTGACATTATAAAACCCCAAACAAACAAGGATTTTTGGGCTTTCAATTTTAAATCCTATGACTTTTGAAACCTAAAAAATCTTCATCCAAACGTATCCAAAGAGTCGAGAAATAGAAAAAAGAACAATCACCTTTCATGCTTCCAGCATCTGAATTCGATCGGAAATTATTCAACCTTGATATTAGGTCCACAGCGGCGGTTTGTTTTACATCTTTCTGTTGGATTTGTTTTCTTTCAACATGTACGTCCTCTTCAATTTCTCTAACCTACAAAGGAAGTAAAATTAATTTCCCGACACCAATTTTAAAATCGTAATTTTTTTTAATTTTATTTTTTGCACAATTAAATTAAGATACAACATCAATAAATTCTAATAATTTTATAAATACTCACTCTTTTGATCAGATCCACAGGAATCATAGCGCTTCTTATGTCCTCACATTCCTTTATATGCCTGTATAGAGCTGTAACCTAATGTATGAGTAATGGACCAAGATTCATAAGCTAACTCACTTACACATTGAATTAGAATCAAGAAATTACTATGCAAAACACTCATTTCTCTGTTATGCTAAAAATTACTCTTTATATTCCAATTTTGATTCCCCCTCATCCAGAATATAGGGAAGAAAACTAGAACTAAAGAAAAAAAAAATCAAAATTTCAATTATTTTCTTCCTCAACATATTTCCCCGAAAAATCTTTTCCGCATTATCCACAGATCATAGCTACTTAGAATTTAGATTTCTAACCTAAAACCCTTATTCAAAATGTCAATGGATCGCGAAATTTGCCAGCACATTGTTAATTGCTTTAAGATTTAACAAAGTAACAAAGCAACCCTCATTTGCCACATAAAACCACATAAATAACTACAGGAAATAAAGGAGAAAGTTAAATAAACAAGAATTCAATCGTATTTGACAAAAAGAAACAGAGAAATTGAGAAAATACCTTTTTGAGAGGAAGCCAATTTGGAAGAGGGAGAAGGGAAAAAGCCTTGAAGAAAGAGAAGAAGAGTGATTATGTTGAATAAGAAGACAACGATGGTAGCGTTCTTGTAAGATAGGCGTGATTTCACAGCCCTCCACCATAGTTGTTGCTGCACTTTCTCCATTTTCACTGTATTATTCTACTTTAGAAAAATGGAAAATATGGAATGTTTGATGGGAAAAAAGAACATATTTGATGCAGGTGTTCAGCTGCAAAGTCGCGGTTTCTAAAAAATCGTGTTAGACTAACAGCGACTCAATTTTGATAACTTAAACTCATACTAGAGAGATTCTAGTGCCTTTTTCATTTTCCGCTCGATTATAACAGTTGATCATTTGAGGGATAAATAGTGGAATAAATAATGGATATATATAAATGGGAGTGTCTACAGTGCTTGTGGTGGCACCATTCCCTTACTTTAATATCCAACTTTAAATGTTATTATTTGATAATAATCATTGGATCAGGTGTAGTATCACAATATTAACATGTAGAGCACAATAGACAATCCTTACTTGTTTTTTAACTCACTTACTTGCAACCCGACAAAAAAAAGCATCAATCTACCCATCCACGAAGTCATTTTTCACCTTCTTCCTCAGTTCAGACGGAAAACAAACAAAACTTGGCCCGATCTACCCACGACGCTATCTTTCTCACCTTCTTCCTCGGATCGATAAATTTGATTACATTTAGAAGGGAGAGAAAAAATACAAAATACTCCGTTGGTCTCCTTCCCCATGATGGCTCAATCTACCCATGATGGCTTCTTCCTCGAATCGATTGTGCCACGCTCTTTTCATTATATACTCAATTTATTTTCCATTATTTCCACCATGTTGGGCGATTCTTGTTTCATAATCAACTCAATTTATACTATAGGGTTATTAGTTCTGGATCTCGGGGGACAACAAGAAAGGTAAAACCCTCTTTTTTATTGAAATTAATCATGTTGTTTTGAATTTGTTAAAAAAGAAATTCTATATATTTATGTCATATGAATTGCCTTGTGGTTGCTGGCGACGATTTTCCTGTTGAGAGCGAATTATCCAATTGATAATTAAGAATATCATAATTATTGGAGTAACTTGCTATTCTACTATTGTTGCCGATTCTTTACATTTTCCTTCATGCAGTGGCCGTAAGTTCGAGGGCTTTTGTCTGAACCTGGAGGGGTCTTTTTTGTAATTACATTAGACCTCGGAGGTAGTTTATTGATGTGATGGCAAGCCACAAACACATCCCCGTGCTCGTTCAGACCGATCTCGTCCCCACAAACCCACATGTTTTAGCCATGGACCCAGGTGTCGTAGGCCGATGCTGGCAAATGAAACACACAATGCACATATATCGTTAATGAAGCAAGAAACGGTATTGTAAGTATATTGTATTCATGCAAAAGGAAATTAAATGAGATTATATATAAGTAATTAGTTGATCATCATCATGCCCAGAGGCTCCAAGAAGCGAAAAGCTGCCAAGAAGAAGCAGGAAAATCACCCGAACAATCCTTCATCTGCTTCTACTCACTCTCATGATGTGAAGCAGCATGATGAATTGAAAATTAATTCGACGGATGATTGATTGAATATTAATTCGAGTGATTAGAGAGAGTTCGAATTCGGAGCTAAATCAAACGGAATAAATGGAAGAGTCGATCATGATGACAAGGCGGCTAAATCTTACAATGGACGGAGCTCGAGTAATAGCAGCAGTGGCAACAGCTCAGATGACGAGGATCACAGTCGAGCTACAGAAGTCAAAGAAAAAGTCACACCGTTGTTATTAGGCGAACAAAAGGAAGTTGAATCTTTAGTTTTAGAGGAAAATGAGAAAAAATCAAGCTCTGAAGCAATCGTTCAATCTGTTGAGAAAAAAATCGCTACATTTTTGGATCAGAAGGTGTTTGATCCCCAAGAAACTGCTGAAAGTGCTTCATCTGCAGTTAATGAGACTCTGCTGGATCGTTCTCCATGTTCGGAGAAGAAAACATCATGGAAAAGTTGCTGTGGGTTGTTTGAAGTGTTTTCGGGGTATGGGAGGTGATTCAAGAAAAAGACATGATTTGCTGAAGCTTGTGATCATTCTAATTCAAACTATATAATTCGAAGGGCAAAAGTCAGTTGATTGCACGGTAGATGAGTTTCGTTAGGGTTAGTATCATGTGGAAAAGCAACAGCTAATAGCTAGTTCATGTCGTTATCTGCTTTTATGGTTGATTCTGCGGTGGATATAAGACTTTGTTACCTTTGATTTCATGATGCTGCTTAATGGGGACTAAACTGTGAAGTTGTTACTTAATTCATTTTATCGTTTAAAAAAAAAGTGATTAGTTGATTACCTCATCTTTGTTGTGGCCACCTGTGAAAATGTGCTTAGATGGGGAGGAAATTTTAAGAATAAGAATCAATTTGTGTTTTATTGTGTGAGTGTTTGTTGAGAGGGGCCACCATCTGATGGGTAATGGGTCAAAAAATATATTTGAAGGTTTGTTTGATTAGAAGATGAGTCAGATTGGTGAGAAGAGGGACAGAGGTTTTTGGTTGCTTCATCTTTTTCCCTCTACTGTGTAAAAAGGACAATATTACATAATTTTTAAGAAAATAAAAATGTCACCATATATTTCTTTGTAGCTTAAACTCAAGGGTGTTCTAGAAGTTAATACCAAACTCCCTTTTCACTGATGGACTGACTAATTTGCTTGCATTGTCACCCAACTCTACTAACGTGACCTTCTCTCTTTTTTTTTATATTAAATTTTTTTTTATTTTTTCCAGATCTTTTCCTTTTCTGTTTCTTTTGTGATTGAGAGTATATTTGGTTGTATGTTAAGCTTCTTTTTAGACGATTTTTCTGCATCTTATCAGTGAATGGGGTTCGAACCTAAACTCTGCTGCTGGAAAACTAAATTGTCAACTTATACATACACGCACATTTTAATTGAAGTACTTATTTATGGAACCTAAATTATTTAATTCCAAAATTCTTGCAGATATCTTAAAACTCGGAATAATCAAGACAAACATTTTACGGGGCGAGAAAAGTTGGCTTCATTTTTCCAATTCAAAACTCCGCATTCTGTGCAGAAAAAGAATTTAAGTTCACGACACTCCAGAGTCAAACACCTGGGAACTAAAAAAAGTTTTTAAAAAACAAAAAAGCCCACGCCCTATAAAACTCCATCGGTGGGGCCTACTCGTCCACCTTTGCCCGTTTCATCGGCGGCGAATTCGGTTTGCCGCCGACACTCGTCTCTGGGTTTTCAAGCTCGACCGTCTTATGTTCCACCTCATTTTCCGTTTCCTTGTTGTCACCGTCTTTTAATAAGTTATTATCAGTCGACTGGATCTCAGTGGTTGAAGACGAACCTTGACCAAGTCAACACCGGACTTGCACTGCTTCTCCAACATCATCTGAAGATATCGTCCCTGTTCTTCTATACGGAGCTGTAAATTTCTTTGAATCTGTAAATCGTTTTTAACAGAAAAAAGGATAAATCAATACTGCGAAATTTATTTTCTATAAACCATGTGACTCATCTCAATTACGAAAAGGCCTACTTATTTTTAAAATTGTAAATACTCCCTGACATTTGTTTGTCAGGTATTTATAAGGTAAATGCAGAAATCAGTGGGGTATTGCTAAATTTAAAAGATTAATGTATTGTTTTTTAATTAACACTCCATGAAATGTCACATAGGTTTTGAGAAAAATTATATAAAGCATAAAATTCATACTTCAAGTTGTTCATGAAGCCACTTTTGGACTTCCATCTGCAATCGCAGAGCTTCAGTGATCTCAAGTCCCCTGTTTCAAGCCAGTAAATAAATAATAAAAATAATAAATAAATAAATTGTTGTTTTTATTATTATTATTATTATTATTATTATTATTATTACTATTATTATTATTATTATTATTAAGCTTTGCGTTTTTTCAAGATTGCATGCATTTAAAAAAGTGGTATCGAAAGCTCTCTGTGATTTCCAGTCATTTTAATTCAGCAACTATAATAAACCCGTCAATCTCTGATTCAAGAAAAAGAAATCACAAATTTTCAGTGATAAGAATTCAACGTAGAGCAAATCAAACTCACGTTTTTAAGTCCAGTGATGACAAATCTTCAATGGAGGCGGGTTTTTCCTCTGAAGTTTCTGCAAAAGAAACCATGGTGTTTTCTTATCATTCATTTACTTATGAAGGTCATGAAAAGCTTTCAAAATAATCATTTATTTTATTTTAAAACGGTCCCCTACTTTACTGCAAAAAATAACTGATAGAGTTGGTGAATTAAAGGAAACAAATTAGTAAATAAACTAAATTAGAGGATGACATAATTGTCTGAAGAAACAAGAACGAGAGATATTTGAGTAAACTAGGCACTGCAAATTGAGATAAAAGGATCAAATATGCAATTTCACTTGCACATCAAGAAAATTAGCAGCAGATATCACATAGATGCACCAACATTGATTTTTACTGTTTTTAGAGTGAATGATGATATAAAATGATCCAAAATGTACACTGTTAGGCGGTTTAACACCAATTTTTGACCAGAATATAACATACCTGTAAGTGGCTTTTCACATGATAGATTGTCAACCCTTCAACTTTCATGAGTTTGAGGACACCCTTGAAAGTAGCTCCTTAGAAAAGAGAGAGATTAATGTGAGTAGCAGGCAAATGATTTTACACCATGCCACTCTCAACTTTCAAGCAATGAAGAGCGAGAAGTTTAAAATTTACTTTCACTGCCACCWAGTTTGTTGACTGCTTCCACAAAGGCRTCATGAAGTTCAGGTGTCCAACGCATGCGCTGCTTTCCTGGAGCAGCATTTGCRGATGATGATTGACCGCCGCCACTCGTGCATATTTCAACATGTTTACCTGGGAGCTGCTGGGATATATAAGGCTGCTGTGCTGAGATATTTGGTGATGGTTGGGAAATCTGATAATCAGCCAACAGTAACATATGAAGTTAAGGTTGTTATTGCCTACAGAAACTTTAGTCACCATCACCCCCCTTAGAGAAATTTTCTTAACTCAACATGCGTCTGCTTATGAAAAATTCAAAAAATACACTACATGGTCACTCTCACTTTTTCAATCACATGCTCATTTTTTCGAGCTTTTTTTCATAATGATCTTGAAGATCAGCTCTTGGCCCAAAAAGACCCAAAACCCCGTCTCGCTTGTACCTTTCTTGAGGATAATTTTTTGTTTTCACGGGAACAAGTCTTTTATACACCTTATCTGTCTCATTCTAGCAGGAATACAAGTGTTAGCATTAATGAACAACGACAAGAACAAAAGGTAATCAATTATTAAAGTGTAAGCTTCATGGTTTTGCTTATAATGAGCCCTTTGAGTTTACTCATCCGACGAACCATAGAATGAGATAAATAGGTAGAAGGATGATATTTACTGAAAAAGCTCTCGACACTTTCACTGAACTTTTGTCTAGAAGAAACAGGATTGCTTCGAACTAAAACAGTGAACTGGACCGGACGTGGTTTCGAAGAATAGAAGTACACGATTTGTTTAGATGCAATATAACCAAACAATCTTAATTAAGTACTTATAACCAACACTAGCTTAATGGAGAAAGAAGATGAGAGAAAAGATATTAATTCAGTAAATATGAATCACTAATCAAGCAACAAAACAGAGAGAGATCAAATGCAAACCACAAAGATTCATTAAGAAAACAGTAAAGAAATAGCACATACGGCATTCCCAAATAAATGGCAGTAAATAATTCATTGGCTTGATTAAAACTGCTATTAGTCTACAAGTTCTGATCAGAAACTTGACACTTTGAACAGATGTTAGTTACATAAAAATCTTGCGATGACATCTTCGTTCTATAACTAACCATCGAATTTACAGTTCACAAATTCATATCCATATTTCACTCTGAAAATAATAGAGGAAACAATCAAGTTGAATTGAAATAAGAATGTTATTACTACTGGATTATTTTCATCATATTGTATAAATGCCTCTGGATTATTTCACATAAGAAAGTGGCCAAGCAAATCAGCACGCCAAATTACATCCCATTCTTTACAAATTTTTTATATCCATTTAAAAAAAACTAGAAACTAAAAAAAAACTCACCAGCCAAACAATGGACCAGATAGCAACTGATCGAACGGAATAAATTAGGAATAATCAAATAATTGTCGTTGATCCCACCGCCGCCAACACCACCATCAATTTCATCCCCTTTCCTAAATCCATCCTCGTTGGTGAAGTAAGTTTATAATACGGAGTTTGAAGAATTTCAGTACGATGTCGGATTGGAGGAGGAGCAGACAATGATTCTGAAATTTCCGTTGGAGAAGGCATGTGACTCTGGGGATTCAGGGAGATAAGAAAATAGTGTGGCGATGGTGTTGAAAAGTAGCTGCGATAGAGAGGAGGAATCTGGAATGTAACAATTACAATTGAAAAGTATTCGTAATCATTTACCTGCTATAGCAGGTTATCAATCTTTTTTATCAAGTCACGAGTATTGTTAATATGTACCAAAGTGCACGGTGTTTAAATTATGTGTCATCACATTATTGGTTTAATTAGTGAGGGTATGATACCCTAAAAAAATAGTAAATGTACCGTAGACAAATCCTATATAAATATAGGGAGAGGTAGTTACTCACGGAAAATGTTTCGGTACATTTATCTTTTTTTAAGGGTACCATTCCTTCAAATACATATCCAATAGAATTATGTCACCTCGTATAATTAGGATAAATATTTATGGACCGTATCATTTCTTGTTTAGGCAAATTTCCATAGACTTTTTTTTTTAAAATTTGTGAATTTGTATCCTTACTTTTCCTCATACTTTTATTTTTATTATTATTATTATTCTCACTGTAATAAGTGAAAATAAAGTTGAAATTAATGAATTGGAGTTCTTAATAATTTGATTCTTAAATGAAATATTAGTATTTATTTTCACTTATAATAGTGTGTAATTTATTTTCTTCTAATCAATTATAAATTTATTCAAGAAATATTTTATTATACTTAGTTTTTTGTTTGTTTGTTTGTTTTGTTATAAAGTAATTCTCAGGAAACGAATTCAAAAGAAAAAAAAATCTTGGGAAAAGTAGGATAAATGTTTAATTGGTGAACTAAATTTATCACCCCTATACTTAGTGAATCATTTTTGCCAAGTTCAAAAAGTTATGGACAAATTCTATATTTTACCCCATCATCAATTAGAAATAAAATCATTGAATTTTCACACATCATAAAACATATTTCTCATAAATGTAATTTTTTTTTGTGTGATAAACAAAACAAGATCTTTATACGAAGAAATTTTGAACAAGTGGACTCCAGACAAGTGCAGTAAAAAGCGGAGTTATTTGCATGCAATTTCTTGCCAATTTAAAGGACCAACTACTCTTAATATGAACGTAATGATAATGATTACAATTATGACGCAGAGCTTTTCCATTCTTGTCGAAAAGCATGTTACTTGCCTTGCACGTCCCTGTGCACTATGCTCGGGAAGCACTTGTGGTGCAGGAACACCAAGACCCACGCCACATCAACCATAACTCCATAAATAATAGCAACGTAGCACTGGAGAACCTATTCTTGCTTGTAGCTAGGGTAGACGATGCGCGATTGTTCTAGTAGTCAATCTGTTTTGTGGTGGCGGTGGCGGTTTCGCTGGTAGTCAATTTAATGTATAACGATTCAGATCAATGTTTCTTTTTGATACGACATTTTTTGACTTTGATCAACTGGAGGTAATTGAGTTAGAGATTTCGTTGATTTTTAATTGGAAGCCGACTACAGATTTTAAAATCTATTGCTCGTCATTTATCGCCTCGCTGCCACCAGTTGGTCTTCAATTCAGAATCCTCCTCGTGGATGTCTCCTTGATTCACCGATGTGAAGTGTGTGTATGTATGTGGCTGAAGGTGGATATGGGGTTGACGGGAAGAAATCTGCAATTAGGATTCTAAGATTTGATTTCTCAAGAAGAGGTGTTGAGTATAATTATGTGGGTATTATTGACATATTGGTCCAATTATATCTAATGGGCAAAAAAAAAAAGATGTGATATTTATTGGGCAAAAATGTCTTATACTTGTATTTATTGGTCAATCCCCCTAAAAAAGATCAAAGTGTAAAATGAAAAGCAGAAATAGAAAATGACATAAAGGAGTTATCTCTTGTTCATCAAACACTCCCTTTATATAGGGTATCAAATACATGTTTTCACAATACATAAAGACAACAAATACCTAAATTGTCCTTCATCAGTTACTTGTCGACGAAATCACGCTAGTTGTGTTTTTCTCAACACTCCCCCTCCCCCTTGTGCCAAGTCAAATGATGAAATGGTGCTTCTATATTTTCTCGTTAGAACCTTGCCAAATAACAAAACTCAAAGGAAGAAAAAAGTAAAACTTGGTGTAAGGAAAAAGATGTAATACAACTATGTTGAGACTCCCCCTGAAATCTACACCTCTCTCTGACATGTACATCTATCAAGAGAATTTTGAAAGTCTCCACTTCCTCAATTTACTTGACTCTTGAGAAAGTCCATAACTGTTGGTTGTAGAAGAATTGTGATGGTATTTCTCGTATTATCACCTTGCAAGTAGCCTAATTTAATTTATTCATTGCAACTTGCATTATCTTCATAACTACGAACGAGTTCTTCAGTGGTAGAGTTCAAGCCACTATTCTCAGAGATATGTATGATTATAACAATTACCATAGATACTCACGAATTATTACATGTATGATAATGATCTCTTTACATATATCGAATTGATAACCAACATCAAAATACTATTTGCTGTTTAAGAGTAGGAAGGAAATTCAATATTTTATTTAATTACAAGACCATCTACAGTCCCAATATTTATGAATGGAAAAAATAAACTTACGTCAATGGTTTATTTTAGGTATCAAAATACGTTTTGATTCCATTCTAGTGACATTGCACTTTCTTTATTTAAATAAATATAAGAATTTTGAAAAAGTAATATTTGGTCAAGTGTTTTAGTAATGGTACAATAATGCGCATATTGTACATAGGTAGATAATTTCACCTCCCACAAGTTCTTCGTCATTCCACTGACGAAATTGATCTTTCCTTATATCTTCACTCTAATCAATCATATGAGTGCTAACATATTGCACCTATCCGTGTTTAATCCCTTTATTATCTTTTGGATATATACAAACCGCAGAATTTAGTATTCCACAAACTAGGATTTTAGTTTAAAGCCTTAACATGACCGAGTTTTCCCATGGTTCACTATTTCAAATTATATATCTTATTTTATTAAGAGTGGATATTATGTTCATATCATCGACATATACAACTTTACTCACAGGAGACCTTCGCTTTTCTTTATAAATACGCAAGGGCATATATTATCTTTTCCCAATCAAGAAGTCACTTAGACGGTCATACCACATCCGTCTGAACTGTTTTAATCCATAAAGTGAGCGTTTCAATTTAATTACAAATACACTTCGTGGCTTAAAGTCACTTGCCTTGGCAATGAAAGACTGGCAAGCACTTTCGTATATATCTCTAAATCACGATCCCCATAAAGATATGATGTAGCCATAGGTATAAGATGCATTCTCAGTTCTTTGGTATTATAATATCTATTATGAGAGAGTACATATCCTCATAGTTAATTCCAGAGCGTTGTGAGAAACTTTGTGCTTCAAATCTAGTTTTGCATCTCATGGATTTATATTTCTCATTTGTTTTCTAAAAAAACTTTGTTTATGTCCTACAGGATTTACACTTGGTGAGACTAGCACTATCAGATGAAATAAATGTCTTGTTGTCAGGGAATTTGGTTCTACCTGGATTGATTCTTTATATTTAGGCCAATTTGCTCTTTGTTTACATTTTAATAGAGCGTGGTTCGATATCATTGTGCTCTATAATTCCTTGAGTAACAGTGTATATATCATCAATGTGTGTGGAAAATCTTTCCATCAACTCATATAAACTCTCATAGTACGTTGAGATTTATTTATTCTCTAAAATCATATTAAACATCGAAGCGTCCTCTAGTAATGATTCATGGACATAAGTATAGCCAGAGATAAACTCATGAGAGTTATTATCTTCATTGATGATTAATTGAAGTTGTGTCATACATGCTCTCTTATTCATTTGGAGAGTATTTATTGAGCCAAGTGACCTCCTTCTTTTCCTTTTGAGAGTCACGACCTCAACCACACCTCCACTAAGTGTAGTTTCAATGTCTTAATATGTGATATTGTGTCTCTTATGGGAACTTTTAACCTTGATGACACATATGTAGCCGATATATATATGATCTCGTCACTTTAGAAATTGAGTCTCCTATACTTTGAAGATCAATTGTTCATTTTAATTTACTTTCACTTTACATTGTGAAATGCGTGGAACGGAATGAGACAGGGTGTGAAATAATCCATGTCGTTCCATTTAGAAAATACTTTTTTTCTCCCTCTAACGACAGGAAGAATGTCTTATTAGAGTGACAAATCTGAAGATTTAGCGGAAAAGAGATCGTCTGTAGAAGGTTTCAAATAGCGGATGACTGTTGAAAATTTATATCCAACATAAATACTTAATCATCTTTAGAAACTCATATGAATGTGTTGTGGGGGCGCAATAGGCATATATACTACGTAATAAAATATGTGTAGATATGAATTATCAGGTTTATATCCAATTACCAACTAGTACGCAAAAATATTTATTTAGCAGAGGTTCATAAATGAATAAGTAAAAGTTGTGTGTAATATTTAATAACCCTGTGCAGAGACAAATATATGAGTGCGCATAAATATTATCTTAGTCACCATCTATATCCTTTTTGACAGTGTCTTCATTGAAACCTTATTGTATATGCACATTGGAGTACAATATGCATTACATCGATTTTGGTTGAAATGCAATAGACATCAAATATATTTGATGTAAACTCTCTAGCATTATGAGTCTTGGGTGCTTTATAAGGGTGGTGAGTCCTCAGTCATACTAAATGTGCTAGGAGTTTTGCAAATGCAATATTCTTATGGACAATACGTGTCTCAGCATCGACTAAAATTATAAAATACTTGGATGGTCCGCATATGGAATGGTTATGTCCACATGTACTACCTGTTATCAATTATAAGAATAGAATATTATACTTTGTATTTTTAGCATATGGAGGTCTCAATCATAAGATTTTGCTAAGGAACAAGTTTTGAAAAAATAAGTGACGTATCTTTGAGATATGAATGTACGTGGTGATCTTGGTACTTTAGAATGCACTGGCTTTAATTAAACAACATTAGGTCGACACTATACTGTGTATCGGATTTCTATCACATTTTGTGTTTCACTCAAAATAAAAGATATCCATATTAATTTCTTATAATATGGATCATCATATCACGACCAAAGTATTCATGTCAGTCATGTCAAAATTTGAATGAGTCAGTATCCAAAAGTTCATTGTTGGTCATATCTTATGATTCAATAATCAAAAAATAGTAAAGTAAAATTACTAGATTGGCTCACTTATTTCTCTAAAATATGCTTTCTTCCACATAAATTAAATGGAACATCATCAAACTTAACAAGGTCTATTTAGCTTTTATGACTTTAATCAACGTGCCACTAGGCATTAAGAATTTGTCACATATAAATATTGATTCAGTAAATGATTGTCTATTCCTCGATAAATTCTCATATTTTTCAGAGATCTTTTAACGATATACTTTTCGTTCTAAATTTTACACTATTTTCTAGATATGTTACATTATATATTAATAGTATTACTCTTGAACTATATATTTAAATGTGTGGTAAATAAACTCAATTACATTCAATGCTTCAGAAGGAAATCATTTTTTTACCAATAAGCCAGAAAATAATTATTTTAAATCAGGTCACATCACATAATTCTAACTCAAAATAAATTTTAAAACCAAATACAATAGTCTAATATGAATGATTCATTATACTTTCACAAGTTTTATGGAAAGTAAAGAAATAAACAAATTTGATTAGTGAAATAGAAAATATCCATTGTCTATGTAAGGTCATTGGGAGAACCTCCACGAATTCTACCACAACCAAGAAATACCATGAACCCTTACATCTTTTATCTCGTGGTGTATTCTTCCCACATAGGTATGGATCAACATGTCTCGTTCCCTTTGATTTTAGGTTATTTTCACTATTCATATCGACTCTAGTTAGCATCAAGAAGTTTTCTTATCCAGAGGTCTAACATTAGTATTATGAAGAATAATGTCATGTATCCCAATGAATTATTATCATAATTAAATTATGCAAGTGCATCAGTATGTTTGCTCAAGTAGAGAAAAATAGAGTGAGATCGAATCTCTCAACTACTTATTGTCATTTATAGTGACTTTCTTTTTCACATATGATAAGACATGTTTTGAGTCGCAACATATCAAAGTCATTCACCCTTTTTAGCAAGCAAACAGATTATTGTCATTGAATTCTTAAGCTTCGAAGTAGTGTTTCATAAAACTGTAAAAATATTCATTTAGAGCACATCCCAAAGTTCTTTGAAAATTTGTAACCAATTATACTTCCAATATAAGATTTTGGGTCAAATATGAAGTCTAAAATTCATTAGAGAATTGAATTTGACTTAATTTGACGATTCTTTATCAGTTGGGAGTTGGTGGATAATATTATTGTGGAATTGTAATACATCAAATGACTCTGATGATAGGACTCAATTTCTTTCGAGCCTAGTATTTTGAATTTATTGAGTTAATTCAATTAGTTTTTTTAGATAATGTATTTGAATAATATGACATACTCTTTCTTTGATATTATGTGAATATAGTTTGTCACAAGGCTTGTTTATACAATTTTGTATCATTCTTGAATTTTCATTATCATGAAAATATAAAAATGTACAATCAATGATACATATTGAAAGTAGCTTATAAAATTTCAGTTTTAAGAGAATTACAAACATACATGAAACTATCAATTCATCGAAATTCATGATTAATTAAACATATTGGCAAATCATGATCAATCTCTCATCTAATCATGTAAGTAACTTCATTTACTATTTCTAATTAAGAATCACCTAAAGCATAAATAATATAATATATACTCTATGAATATCATTAAAGTATTGCAAAATCTCATATTTTTCAAAATTGTACATAACATAGCATGCACATAATTTCAATCACAATTTAATCATAAGTAACATATATCATGCTTTATATAAGAACTTGAGTTGAGGTCTAATACACGTCATGCCACATATCAATATAAATAAATATTTATTATATTCATTTAAATAATAGGGTAATTCAAGTTACATTGAAGGAAAGACATGATTCTTTCCTATGACATTCCTCGAATTTTATTTTGCAATAGTTTTGTCTGCGACATGTATCTAATGATAGAAAGCTTAAAACCCGATCTTCACCGTATATATTTAATTGATATATTTTTGAATATTATATCCAAAATTAAACTTCATCCAACGGTTAGATTGTTGTAATTCAGTTTTTAAAAAAATCTGGGCACACAGTTTTGGGAAACAGAATCAGCTTTATTCAAAATTTATTATCGGATTCTATGGACTTCAGATGCATACACCATTTAGATTGAACGTTTATATGTATGTAATGATATGTCCGAATTTTGTTCGGATATAATGGTTCGATTTTGCGCAATCGTATTTTGAAAAATGCTGCACAGAAAATTTCGAAAATAAAATCTGATTTGTTCGAAATTTAATATATATTGTCTCGAATCTCAGAGAATCCAATCTCCACTGTTCAGAATGTAATTCAACAGGTCTTGAAGGTGTTTTAAAAATCAGATCATGATCCAACGATTGAAACGCGAAAAAATAATTTTTCAAACTTTCAGCGCAGTTAGATTTTTGACATACGAAACTGTATAATTGTTACTTTGGTTATGGAGGCTTATTCGTCGATCACTCTCAATAGGTTAAAGTTTCGTGCTGATAACGTATAAGAGAAAAAACAGAAAAGTAGAAGACATAAAGAATACAGTAGAGTTAAGATACCCTTATTCATCAAAGACTCTCTTTATATAAAGGGTATCAATTATATGTTTTCATAATACATAAAGATAACAAATACCTCAATTGTCACTCATCAATTACTTGTTGACGAATGCACACTAATTGTGTTTTTCCTTCAACATAAGGGTTAGTTTTTAAAAACAAAAAGTTCAGGATTATTTTATAATTGTATAATCATATAAGAAATGTTAATTAAAATGATATTTAAAATTACCATTCTAGTTTGATAAAAGTTAATTTCGTAAATTCATAATTATAATAATACAAATTATTCAGAAAATAAGAAGTGTGACACATTACTATTAAAGTACAATATATTTTTAAGTTGTTTTTTGAGTGGAGAGTAAGAGAAAAGGTTTTAAGTGCCCTTTTTTTTTAGTTTGTTTGGAGGCGTTCATATATTTTTAAGTTGTTCCAATGGATGGATGTAATTATATTATAACACAACCTAATGGTAAATTAGAGAGTATATATAGACAAATAAGTAAATAAATACTTATAATTAGAATATCCCAAGAAAAAAAATAGGTAGAAAATATTTATTTTTTTCCCCATGATTAGTTTATTAAGAGAGTAATAATATCCACATTTGTAAATATGATTAAACATTAATGAAAAAAAATCACATAATTATAAGAATATAAATTATTCAGAAAATAAGAAGTGTGACACATTACAACTAAAGTACATTATTTTTTTAAGTTGTTCAAATGGATGAATGTGATTAGACTATAACGCAATCTAATGATAAATTAAAAAGTATATGTCGACAAACAAGTAAACGAATAATTAGAATTAGAATGGCCCAGGAAAAAAAGAGGTAGACATTTTATTTTTTATTTTTTTTGCCCATGATTAGTTTATTAAGAGAGTAATAATATCCACATTTTTAAATATTATTACACATTAATAAATAAATAAAAAAAGTCACCAGCACAGATATTGTGATAAGTTAAGTTGAACGAATTCGATAAAATCTCGCCACTCCTTTCAGAAAGAAAAAAAAAGGACGAATTACGCGAACGCTCTTTACATTAAAATAATAAATACTGTCAATAAAAATGAAAAATAGGAGACAAAAAAAATTACGTGGTCAGTAGAATTCGAATCTGTGCGATTTCGCCACTCCTTCCAAAAAGAAAAAAAAAGGGACAAATTACGTGAACACTCTTTACATTAAAAATAACTAGTTTTGTTTACGCCCGTGCGATGCACGGGGTAGAAAGTTAAATATATAAATGCAAGTTGTATTAATATTACTTTTATTGTTATTTAATATGTGAAGATATAAATAAATAGAGAGATAGAGATTGAGTGAAATAACTAAAAAATCCACACTGCATAAATTATAAATCGAATCCACACTACATACATGAACGTTAACATTATACGTTACTGAATACTTCTTTGTACACTACATTATTGGTCACATTCGATCCCGAATCGTCATCACCACAAACTAATATCTTCAACCCCTTTCGATGGGAGACACGCGACACGGCAACATATAACTGATCATGACTGAACATGGGATTCTTCAGATAAAGACCGACGTTCGAGAGCGATTGACCCTGACTCTTATTTATCTTCATCGCATATGAAATCATGAGCGAAAATTGCCTTCGTTGAAACTTGAAAGGTATCCTAACGTTGGAAGGCATTAGACTCATCCGGGGAAGCAACACATTTTCGCTCGCCTTTGCACCAGTTAGCATTTTACATTCAAGGACGTGCGTGGAAAATCTTATAACAACCAATCTCGTCTCATTGCACAATCTCATTGAGTTGTCTATATTCCTCAAGAACATAACTGGAGTCCCACCTTCAGATGCAATTCGTGATTGGGCACCCCATAACACTTAATAAATATTTACTCACATACTTAAATATACAAAATTACAACTAAGTCATATTGACAATTCATTCAATAATAACATATTAATATCTTATAAATTACATATACATAAATATATATCTAATTTAATAAATACCTACTCACCTACTTTAATCTACAAAATCACAACTACAAAACAAATTCAAATTTCATTAAATAATAACATATTTGAAGCAAAATAATCTGACAATATCGTAATGTATCTCTAAAATTACAAACAATCCGAAATAAATTTTTTATTAATAAAATCAGAAGATTAAATTAAATTAAATTAATATACAGTAATAGATTGATGTCAAAAAAACCAAATGTATACTATACCATATATAATACTTAAACTAAACACATATGATAAAATATCTTACATCCTAATAGATATCAAATCTACAAACAAAATTAAATTAATCTACATGAATGGAATTCAAAATAAAAATTGATATATATATATATATATATATATATATATATATATAATATTAAGCATAATTGATTTAACTTAAAGACAATCGTTAAAATTTAAAAACATCATAATCTAATTTTAAAATTTCTATAAATTTAAAATAAATAAAAATAATTTATAAATATTTTATGGGCTTGAATTAATAATTCAACCTATTCAATGATTAAATTCAACCCAAACAACAATTTAATTTGAATCCAAATTTTCCCAGAAGCCCAATACTATGAGTCCAACTTGAATTCAGATAAGCCCAATATTAAACCCGGATCCAAGCCCATAAACCAACTCCACACAATCGGACGATCAGGTTTAATAGGAACAATCCAACGGTCATGAACACACCTCATCTTAAAACCCTAGGTATAAATACCATCTAACCCTAAAAAATCGGCCCCCAACCTCATTTCAACCCTTACCCTATCTGCTCCGCCACTCCTCTCAAAAATGCTCTCTGCTTCACTTCGCCGCTCATCCCCAGAAACCCACAATCTTCCAAACTTATTACATAATCTTTATTACCAAATCCACCATCTTAACCTATGCCTTTTTGTTTCTTATAGGTTCAGTTGGTTGAAATCAAACAACCTATAAAGTGAGATTTTCTTGATAAAACCGTAACCTACCACAAACCCTACAGATCTATGAACTTCGAAAATAAATTATGTCAGATTTAAAAGTTGTAGGGATTTTGATTAGGTACAGGTTCTTGAACCATTTTTAATCTTACAAATATAACTTATGCTTCATTTTTTATCGATCTTGAATAAAACCAGTCTATTGTTATTGAACTATTCAAAAAATTGTTCGATCTAGATCAAAATCAGTCTATCGTGTTAGATCTATTCAAAAAAACGTATAGATCTGATTCAAAATCTGTCTCTGGTGTTAGATCTACTAAAAAACTGCGTCGATCTGGTTCAAGTTCAGTCTCTTGTGTTAGATCTATTAAATAATTATATCGATCTGTTTGAGAATATGTCTATTGTGTTAGATCCATTCTAATAGGGTATTTTTTTATACTAGTGTTTATCTATGTTTTTATTTTGAATTCTATTTCGTTCGGGTTTCAATTTACCAAAGAAAAGCTGTTGACGATGGATCCGGTCGAATATTTTAATCCTAAAGAACGGACCCATAAAAGATAAAGAACGATCCAAACTGATTTCCATCTTAAATAGGTAAAAGTATCGATTTAAAATCTGATTTCATTTACATGCATACTTATATATGAAAATCATGATTGATATATAAATTAAATCAATCAAATGACGCATGCAAAATATTTTTTAAACATTATTCAATTTTTAATTAAAAATATTACTGCCAATTATCTTTTTTTAAATTATCTATTTTTAAATTTAAAAAATAAATAAATGTTCAGGTTGTTGCATGTACAATTATCTGAAGGGTTTGCTTTATTTTGATCTATTGTTTTGGTCTCATGATTTTTATACTGATAAGCAATAATTATATGTTACTTACTTGCATATTCAATGTTTAATCAATTGCTATTGTTTGGTAATTTATCTGCATGTTGTTTGATCTACATGGAAAGAATTGATTATGTTATCACTGAATGATTAATCTATGAGGCATATTGAAATGTGGTTTATTTTTAAAAAACAATCTTTTTGATTAAACTTTTTATGTTTTGAAATATAAATATTTTCATTCTGCTCTTAGTATGTTAACACATTAACATTTTGCTATGAGTATGTTTATTGATTTATGTGGAGTGTGTACTCTTATCAAATTATGCATGTTGTTTGATCTACATGGTAGGAATTGATTATGTTATCACTTAAAAACTAATCTATGAGGCAGATTGAAATATGGTTTGTTATTATAAAACAATCTATCTGATAAAACTTTGTATATGTTTTAAATATAAATTATGCATGTTGTTTGATCTACATGGACCCTGTAATTGATTATGTTATCAATCGAATGTTTAATCTATGAGGCAGATTGAAATGTGATTTGTTTTTATAAAACAACAATCTATCTGATAAAACTATTTATGTTTTAAAATACAAATTATGCATGCAGTTTGATCTACATAGTAAGAATTTATTATGTTATCACTGAAAGATTACTCTATGAGGCTGGTTGAAATGTGGTTTGTTTTTATAAAACAATCTATTTGATAAAACTATTTATGTTTTAAAATATAAATATTTTCATTCTGCTTTGAGTATGTTTACAGGTTAACATTTTTCTCTGAGTATGTTATGTTCAAAATTGTAATCTCCTTAATTTTTATTTACTTAATTTAGTTTATGTTAACATATTTTCCTTTCATGCAAATTGCTGCTCAGATAAGGAAGCAAGCAAGATAATGCAATGGAGTACTAACAGACGAAAAAAGATAAGTGCACAAATTAACTCTGAACATAATACAATTCATACTTTTATAACTGTAATTTTTTTAAAAGATATGTCTAAATTTATCGGCTGGAAACTTGACATGACCTATCGTAGTATGATATTGTCTCTGAATGGAGTTCAGGGTCTAAGTAGGTGTAACAATACCACGAATGAAGACATATCTTTTAAAAAACTAACAATTGAACAGAGTACTTTTGAATATTTTGTTATATATTTATAATGCAATATTTATTTGTATATGTTGAATCTAAAACTTTTGCAATAATATTTCAGGTTAAGAAACATAGTACTTTGGATAACAAACATAGCATGAAAAAAGATAAGTACCACAATATCATCCTTACATTTTACAAATAGAAATTATATTTAATAAAGTACAACTAAATACTAACTGTGTATTGTTGTATCACAGGTTGTAGATAACTGGCAAAGACACACATTTCGGGAAAAACAAATCATAGGACTGCACTTAAACAAGTAAAAAATAATTTATGCATATGATTCTTTTTAAGTTTTTCAAAAAAACCTAATAAAATATAAATACAATATTAATTTGTGTAGTTTCTAAACTGCAGATTTAAAGGATTTACAGGAAAACGGGTATGACAGATTCTTACTGATATTCAGTTTAAAGCATAATTAAAAAAAAAAAAAAGAATTACATGCCATTGTGATGTTTGTTTGTGCTCTTTTTCATATGATATCAGTCTTCTTCCTCATATTGTTTACTCCCAATGTGTTGCTCCAAATATTAATTTCTCGTTCTATGTTTATATTCAGATGTTCAGTTGTGTGTGTATGCGTGTTTGTTTTTTTTAAGAATTGTAAACCCTGTTACACTGAACTGCTACGCGGCAGTAAAATTTATGATGTTAGGGTTAACTATAGATAATCTTATAGGCACACAGAGAATTATTTTATTAAAAAAAATCTTTTACAAATCGGTAAGATAAGAATTATATTTAATAGTTTAAAGATAATCATATTACATACCTTCTAAAGAGAATCTTCAGTTATTAGGATTCTTAATAATATAAATTACTTTTTTAAAAAACCGAGATGACTAACCTGCAAAATATAACAAATTCTTTTCTAATTTTAATATATTATTTCACAAACTTCTCAATAATGAATCTATATGATTTAATATTTTACCGGAATTTAAATTGAAAAAATATTTTTAGAATCTCTTTTATTATATTTTCCACAATTATTATGGAGCATAATAATTGAGTAATTTTATAGAGTTTATACAACTTGTATATTAAGAAATACCAGTAATTTCTGTTCTTTTCAAAAATAAATATTTCCTTATATTTATATCCAAAACGGTTGTATTGTTCAAAAAATCTACAACTTTTAAATATCTTGCTTTTTCTTATCTATTTTTTTAAACACTTGTACATTAAGAAATATGGATAAGTTGTTCATGTCTAATAGTTTTTATTTTTCAACAACAGTTATATAATGGAAAAAGTTCAAATAACCATTTCAATTTTATCATTTAAATTCAAGAAATTTCGTATAAACCCGACGTTCATAAAATATAGTTCAGACGTTCGCAACTTAAAAGTGTGCTCAGTTATTATCTGTTAATTTATTTTACATTAACGCATGCGTTAATATCATTGATGATTAATGCATGCGTTTATTTTTTGTACTTTATTAAATTATGCTATGCGAATGTGTTTGTGTATAATTTTAGTGATTGTAATTTATTTACTTGTTTTATTTGGTGTATGTTTTGGTTGATTAATAATTTGTGCTTTAGATTATAGGATAGTGATAAAAAATTTGAAAACATAAAATCAATACAATTTAGGCAACAATCTTTTAAACTACTTCTATATTTTTTATTGAAAATTTTTGTAAATGGTTGACTCTATTAAAGATTAATATTTTATAGTAAAATATGTAAAAAAATAAAATAAAGCAATATACATTCACATAAAAGACTATGATTTGTAATAGTTATCTAAACAAAAAAGTTAATAATAATAGAATGATTTTATTAAGTAATATAGAAAATATCAGATTTTAAAAAACATGAATACTGTTTAAGTATAAAATGCTTTCTACCTCAACTTAAATCCAAAACAAAATATAAAACCTCAAATCCAAAATCCCAATAGAAATATTCAAAGCAGTACTAACTGAATAATAAAAAAAAGTAGAAAAAATAATAATTTAATAAATAGTTAAGAAATGTTCTATTCCTCATCTTGGTGCGGAACTTGCCGGTGTTGTTCTCTATGTAATAGTTTCTAATCGCATAAACGCGACCTTCAACTATTCGATTTTCGAACAATTTGACACTGATCCTTTTTATAACCCTAGTAATGCGTCCTCCCTGTTTTAAAGTAATTAGCAACAATTTATATTAATTCAATACATTAATTGAATAATAATGAGTAGATAACACGAACGTATATACATCTATATATAAAAATAAAATCAGATCCAAATAATTACCTCTAAATCATGGAAAGCGATTTCCATAGAAGTCTTTTGATCCTTATCATCGAATCAGGATCTAGCAAAAAGGTCGAACGACCCTAAGCTTAAGTGCCTTTTTGTTCGTAAAGTCGATATCTTTGGTCAGTACAAATAATGGCGGCATCGTTCCGAAAATTCTAGTTGCCCATGTTTTGAAAATAGAGAAAAAACAAAGACACATTCGAAGGAGTAAATGAAATTGATTTTTGCAAATAATAGGACCCTATATTTATAGGGTGAATTGGTTGAAACCCTAAAATTTGAATATTTGGAATTTTGTGTAACCGAGAAAATATCAGATTTCGTATCCCTTCATTATAGACAATACATCTGTTTTTTATTTTTTTTAAAAACTTTTTTACGTGGTTTCTGGAATTAAAAAACTGTTATGTTCAATTGCCCACAAATAAGACATCTTTAATTAGGCTAGAAAAGAGTATGCAATCTGATATTTAAAAAATAAAATACGATATTTTCTTTGGTTGCCTAATCTACTGCGATTGTTTTT
>BMAC01000063.1:1585988-1597257 GCA_014905375.1 Phtheirospermum japonicum | reverse complement strand
TATTAGTTCGTGGAAAATGATTCTGATATCCTTGCCCTTGTTGATTTGCTTGAAAGCCCTGAATGGCAAGTGCTTGTTCATTATTTTTCTTGGTTTTTTAGTTCATGAAGTTAGTACTCATGATATAAAAGCTATATTTGAATAAATAGGTTGAAATAAAAAATCTGAACTCATTCTCATCAATGAGTAGAGCCATTGATTTTGAGATATCACGGCAAGTTCAACTTCACAGTCAAGGTCAGGCTGATCAGATTGTACAGGAAACTCGTCTCTGGGAGGAAGGAGCTCAGGTCATATTTCATTTTTGTCTTAAATTAATAATAAGAATATATATATCTTCGAAATTACGGGCCTGTTTGGTTGAAGTAGCTGGTAGGTAGTTCTAAATTACTGTTTGGTAAACTAGTTTACAAATATAGATATATAAAAACAATACCTAAAAAATGATAAAAGAAATATAATAATAAATAGATTTCCTAATAAGATTATATACATAAAAAATAACAAAAATGATGATTTTTTTTAACAATAATAAAGATTTCTTGAATACTATATACATAAAAAATAGAAAGTGATATAAAAATGATTTAAAAAATTTATAATAATAAATAAAAAGGTTCTTATTTTTACACACAGTATTTACCTAGAATTGTAGGAAAATTTGTGAGTTCATAAAATAAAATGATTTTTACAACTGAGAAGGATAAAAAAGGACTTTAAACCATGAGAAAAAGCTATGTTTTGTAAATTTTTCCCAACATGAGCTTTTTCGACCTAATCAGCTATCATGAGATGATTGGGAGTCTTTACCAAACAGCATAAAACTGCTTATTTGAAGTGAATAAGCTTTAAGCTCCTCTAATAAGCTTATCCAAGCAGCCCGTACAAGTACTTTCAAAATTCCTATGTCAATTTTTGTAATTATCCTTTAAATTAGTATAACTATCGTATTATTATTGTAGCCGGGTTTCTCTGTTACTAATCTTTTTTATTTCTTCCTCAAATTAGAAAACAGTTACAATGAGAAAAAAGGAAGGACTTGCTGACTATAGATATTTCCCAGAGCCCGATCTTCCGGGAGTTAATCTCAGCGAGGAGTATATTAACAAAATAGGGGACTCATTACCCGAATTACCAGAAACAAAGCGTAGGAGATACGAGAATATGGGGCTAAGCATGCAGGATGTCCTTTTTCTTACAAACGACGTCAATGTTAGTCCTTGTTTGTAGTTTGTTCTCATAACCGGTTCTGCCTACATGTTCGACCATGAATTTGTGTCTATCTCAGGTAGCGGCGTTTTTCGATGCCACAATTGAAACGGGTGCTGATGTAAAACTTGCTACTAATTGGATAATGGGTGACATTGCTGCTTATATGAATAACGAAAAGCTGTGTGTTAATGATATTAAGCTTACACCTCAAGAATTGGGTGAGCTCATAGCCTCGATCAAAGGTGGAACCATTAGTGGTAAAATTGGCAAAGAGGTACCCGCAATTTATCTGTCCACTGTAAAAGCTTTTTTTTTTCTTTTTCTCCAGATTGAGAATTATCCAGGTGTTAACCACATGTGATATAATTGAATATGTCACAAATGACCATTTCAAACAAGTAATCAATTTTATATTTTGTATAGTAAAACCTCGATAATTTAATACTCTTAATGTTAATTGATGACCTAGATTACATAATATTTTCTTTTGTCGGTGCCGACTTATGAGCAATGTGTTCAATTATTATCCCGACTGTTTAATAATCTCGCTGAATTAATAAATTATAGTGGTCCAAAGGCTATTAATTTATAAAGATTTTATTGTACTAAGGTGTGTTTTTGGTATTTTCGTAGGAATTTGTACATTAATATATTCTTTTGCATGAATTTTGCAGATATTGCTCGAGCTAATGACAAAGGGTGGAACTGTTAAAGGACTTATTAAAGAAAAGGATTTGGTTCAGGCAAGTTTTTTTTTTGTTGTTGTTGTTGTTGTTGTTGTTTCACCTTGGATTTTTTACTGCTAATTATTCGTTGTGAAATGACGACGCCTTTCCACATTTTCGTAAGTTGAACATGAGAACCTAAATGTACTGTTAAATGCGACAATAAATTTATTTGTAAAACTGATCAATAAAATTTAGATGTGAGCATTACAATAAATCTTTTTTTGTCTTTTTAAGAAACAATAAATCAGATTGTTGGAGTAGTTCGGAAAAATAGAACAATGAATTACTTTTCTATTTTTACCAACAAGAGCGAGCTTGATTGGATGCTTCTTCTTTTTTTCACCTGAGTAGATTGTGGACCCGGCTGAGATTGAGAAAATAGTGGATAGAGTCCTTGCGGACAATCCAAAGCAATTGGAGCAATACCGAGGAGGTAAAACTAAGCTTCAAGGCTATTTTGCTGGCCAGGTACGATTCTGACCGAAATATGAGAATTTCTGTATTAAGGCTTGAAGTCTGTTTTTCTTTATGTTTTTTTCTGCAAGTGTTTCAAACATTTTTATGACCAATTCCAGATAATGAAAGAAACAAAAGGCAAGGCGAATCCTGGACTTCTGAACAAGATTCTTCTTGAAAAACTGAATGCAAAAGCCTGATCGATCGGTGCTTTAGATAGTTTCTCATCATTTTGCTGTAAAGTCAGGCACGAAATAGATGTTGAGCACGACGTATTTAAACAACATGCACGAAATGCTCTGAGTTGACAATAATGAAGAGAATTGTAATTTTCGATTTTATCTGCTATTCTTGGTGGAGATTATTGAAGTTTGGGAATCTAGAATTCTTTCTGGTTAGATACATTTTTGTGTCATTTTTATTTTTACTTAATTTTATTTATGATGTCTTCTGGAGATACCTTAGGGAAATTGCAACATTATGAATAAAATTACTACGGATTGTCCTTTATTCTTTTGTCCTTCCCAAGGGATATAGTTTTATTTTTTTCAAGAATTTCCCATGATTCTATTATATTTTCTTTTGAGCAAACTTGAAATATAGTGAAAATAAATAGAATTTTGATCATGTCATATTAAATAGGTTTTAACACTAATTGAGTGACAGTTTTGATTGGCTGGCCTTGATAATTGATACAAGCCCTTCTGAATGAATGGCCCTCCAAATACCACAAATCCCCTAAATTTAGCAAATATCAATGAATTTGCAACTCACAAAATCCAAACCAAAACAAAATAATTTCCAAAGACCCTCATTTTTCTTTTATCACATTAATTCCAACCATCCATTATTCCCAAATACCCTATACTATGCCATCAAGGCAAGAACATCAAAGAGGCTGTGGTCCGGTGGTCTGCGGCGGCCGTATGTAGAGCATGGAAGGCGGTGGTACGGCGGCGGCAAGAAAGGTGATGGTGGTGGCCGACCCGACCCGCGAGTCGGCGAGCGCCCTTCAGTACGCTCTTTCCCATGCGGTCGTCGAGAGCGATTCGTTGATTTTATTCCACGTCGAGAACCCTAATGTATGGAGAAATCCCTTCGGTGCATTTTTCAGAAGGCCTAACGGCGCCCCCGGAGGCGGTGCCGCCACCGCCTCCGGCTCCTCCGCGTCGGGGGTGTTTGTTGAGAGTTGCGTGGGAGGGGAGGTGGATTTTCTTGATGCAATGAAACAAGCGTGCATGACGACACAGCCGAAGGTGAAGGTGGCGGTGGTGAAGGCGGAGATGGCGGACGGCAAGGACAAGGCCGCCGTGATTCTTGCGCACTGCGCGGCTCATAAGGTTGACCTTCTCATTGTTGGGCATAGGAGGAGTCTTTCTAATGCAATATTAGGGTGAGTTTTTTTTTTTTTTTTTTTTTTTTAAATGCCATTTTTGGAAGTCCTTTTTCATGTTTTGATTATCAGCATTTTTATATTAACAATTTTTAATTGTTGAAAATTATGTATAACATCATTATAATCTAAATTATGATTAGATTTTGATGCCTTTTTTTTGTTAATCAATTTTTTTAATTATATGAGAACAGTTCGTCATATACTGCTTCTTTGCCTGAAACCCTTTCTAAGAATTTGTCATTATTGATTTTTGCTAACAAACAGTTTTGCCTTGGTTGAATGGTATCCTTTAATTTAGTATAAATAAGTAGTCCATGCTGTTTCCCAAATAGAACCTTTTTTTTTTTGGCTACATGACACAAACTCACTAAAAAAATAAATTAAAATCTGGGTTGATCCAAAATTTGTTATTTCAAAAAAAAAAAATCTAATTTTGAGGAATGGGTGTAAATATTTTTCAACTGTGCAGGTCTAGAAGAGGGGGAACAAGAGGATTAGACACAGCAGACAACCTTATATTAAACAGCAAATGTACCTGCGTTGCAGTCCAGAAAAAGGCTCAAAATGCAGGCTATATCCTCAGCAGCAAAACCTACAAAAAATTCTGGCTCTTGGCATAAAAAAGAAATATTTAATAATTACAGGGGTTTTATTTACACTCTTACTCACCATGTTCAACTCATTTGTAAATCAATTCTATTCCAATTTCTATATTTCAAGACATATCATTTTGGAATAGAAGATCCAGTCCATCATGTCGCAAGAAAGATAGATTGATCATTTACATTGTACCCAATAAAGCATCCGTAGATGTTTCACTTGTAATTTACAAGTTTTTTTCGTCGAATGTAAGAAAAACACGAGTCCCTTGTAATTATTAACCCTTGCTTCACAGAATAAAATATAATAAAATAAAAAAGTTCTTCAGTTGTAAATACAACGTTTTTCATTGCGACAACAAACCCTTGTAATGATTCGACATGTTTATAAACACAGAAACATAGATTTAACTAAGACATTCAAAGTTCGTCGTGCATAGGTTGTTCAAACGGAACATTTAACTCGGGAACGACATTTTGATGAACCGGAACAACATTCATATTATCCCTAGCAGCTATAGGTACTACAATCTCCTCTTGTTGTCCAGCCATGCCAGCTTTCACAGCAGCAATTACCTGTCTCTGCAACTTGAGTACACCAACGCGCTTTGAAACAACGTAGAGTACAGCTAATGAGAAAAGAAGAAATCCGGTAACAAGTATCACTCTGCAGAAAAACAAAACTCAACCTTAAAAAACAAGAGAGAGGTAACGAGACCACAAGTTTTAAGAAGAAAGTGAAAATTTACAAAACTACCCCTCAAGTTTAGCCATAATTACAAAAAAAAAAAACAGTTGTGATTTAAAATTACAAATACCCCTTAAATATTACTAAAACCCCTCGAGGTTGGTATTTAGCTAACTAATATTCTTCCTTGGAGTGTAATTTGTAATTTTGAAAGACTATTTGCTTATTAATTAGGGATAATAACAAAACTACCATTGAGGTTTGGCTACAAAAAAATAAATAAATAAAATCCAGATAACTTTGAAATTTACAAAAAACACCCTAGAAGTTACATTTGTCTTACATTTTGCACCAGCCATTAGTGGAGCTGACGGAAAGTGCTTGCCAGCATCATGTATTTTTTACCATTACATCTCTCAACTTTTCTAAATATTACAAAAAACATCCAATTCTTGTCTTACATTTCCCATGAAAATTTGAGGGCTGTAATTTAATATATTTGATGACGTCAGCGAATTCCGTCATGTCAACTAAGGGTTGGGGCAAAATGTAATCGAAATCAAACCTCGTGGGTGTTTTTTGTAATTTTCAAACGTTAGCTTGTTTTTTCTGTTAATACCAAAAGCCTCAGGGGTAGGGAAAAGTAAATAAATTGGCTAAAACTGGGGGTAGTTTTAGTAGTTAACCCCTTTAACAAATAGAAAAGTCATGCCTGTCGAGAACATCTTGACGCTGCATTGTGGAGAGAAGGCCTCGGGTCCGAGACAGCAATGAGCGGTGGCCTTTGTATTCACTTTCTGCTTTTTTCAACACTCCAGTTGATTCCTCTGTAACAACATTCAAAATGACACCTATCATTGTCTAAGTCGAACTAATGAACCATGTCGACAAAACAGAAACTTTATTTGTATTTTTTAAGATGTGTAAAAAGTTGTTGAAGGCCAACATGTAAAATATCAACTAAAAATGCATGAAAACAGCAGACAGCAGAGAAAGAGGACAAAAACTTGTGTCAAACCGCCTAACGGAGGACATTTCGTTAGGCAGGGTCCAAATTTTAGTTTTTCAGTTTTTCTTTCTAGTTTTTTTGGGTTTCTTTCTCTTAATTTTTTTTATTTAATTTAGTTATTTCTTTAGGGATTTCCATTTTTTTTGTAATAATTATTTTTAGGGTTTTATGTTTTTTTTTTAATAGGTTTTCAGTTTTCTTTAGGGTTCTTAGTTTTTAGCTAGTTTAGAGTTTATAGGGTTTTCTATTTTTTTTTATTTATTTAAGATTTATAGTGTGCCTAAAGAAAGAGAAAATGAATGAGTCAAAAGTTGCTATTAAATATTAATAGTTGAAACAAAAGCTTTTCTTGTAGGGAAATAGAAAAACATACCGAAAGTCATGATAGTGCTTGCACTCCGTTCAACCTCCTATTAACACACACAATGAAAATGGACATAGTTAAATCACAATCCATAATGATTATCAACATTATCAATTTTAAAAAAAAAAAATTGATTTTGTACGACCTGAACCATGAGCTGGCGAGTGCGTCGAAGGCTTTCTGTGATGCTCTCAGCAGCAGAGGTCATTCCTGCTTTCGTCCTAACAAGCATTTATAATAAAGTAATTTTCAAATGTTTCCTTGTTACGGATGCCAAATAATGTTTCAGAAAAAGAGAGAGAGAAAATTTACATACTGAAGATTGCGCCTTCGAGTTGTAGACTCTTCGCCACCTCCTAAAAGGAGCTCTCTCTGAAAATCAGTCAAAAAAGGATTTAAAGAAAAAAAAAAAAGAAAAGGTTAAATCTTGATGAGAAAAAGACACATCCATCTAAGATGCGCCCAAAGACTGTATGTAAAAAAAAAAAAATCATCGATCATAAAATAGGAACCTATTTTCTGCATAGAATTGGGGAAGCACGTTTTAGTGTTAACATAGAGCCATTATTACATTACCTCTTCTTGAGCAGCTTTCTTCATGTTTGCCTTTGCTTGCAAATTAGCATTCCTTAAACTTAGCCGCAAACTGAAATTCGATTCACATGGTTAAAAAGAAGTTAAAACCAAACACAAACAGTGATCAAACACACAATAACCCACCACGCTAACACAAATAATAGTAAGTTTTATATACAAACACAAAAACACAAATGGATTAAGATAGACTCATCAGCATATTCAATTAAAATAAACATGCCCAGTTTGAAATTTAATGCCTCGTTTATTTTTTTTCCTTATGTTTATTTTTTGCACTAACTACTAATACCATCTAAGTGCATACATCAATTGACATATATATAACATCATGACAACCACCCATTAAAAAAAAAAAACTTTGAAAAAAAACTGAAAATGATTGATTAATGGCACCTCTGGATTTGTTTTTCCCAGGACTGGGCCAAAGACTGGGCCTTCTCAACATCATCAACAACGGGGAGTTGTGGGGCAAGAAGATCAAGATTGAACTGGAGTGATTGCAGCAAATTCAGCCCATCTTGAGCTAACCCGTTTAATCTAGGCAGTGAATCTTTCTTCTCAGCTTCACCTGGATTGTCAATTCTTGATTTTGTCCCATAATTGTGGATTGTTTCAATGTATTTCACCGTCTGGGCGTACGTTTCTTGGAAATCTTTTTTCACTTTTTCAACTTCTTCTGTTACTTTATCCATCATACGGATTTATTGAAAAAAAATGGACTCGATCATAGAGAGATTGAAATTGGTGAACGAATCGAAACACTGTGTAATTTACATGAATTCTTGAGTGATTTTTTTGGTTTGTTTTCAATGACGAGCAATTCGAGTGCTTTTTATTTCTTAAATTTAAGCCGTGGAAATCTGAAGAAGAAAAGGAACTGAAAATAGTTCGATGTCATATGGGCCGGGTCGGTTTTCTCATTTGGACTTGGATTGCGTTTCAATATTTGGGCCGACTAGCTGTCATATGGCTTATATATGGGCTCGCACCAATTTTCTTCACTTAGGTTTTGGGTTGCGTTCTACTGTTTTGGGCCGAGTAACTGTCGGACCAGATGCAACCTTTAGCAACGTCTATATCTAAACTTCTTTTTTCTATATATAAAGTTGGCCTGCAGTGATTTGGGAGTAAAATGTGGCAACTTGTGAATGGATCTCATTATTTGCTTTGTGTAGACACCCGCGTCGCGGGCATTGATAAGAAAATTATAAAAATATAATATTTATTTTAAAAATAAGTTCAGAAAGTACACATTTAATACAAAGTGAAAAAATAATGTTTAGTTTAAATTTTGAAAACCTACTTTATACACGATATGTTTTAGTCATTTTATCTAATTCATGGAATACGTGATGATAGTATTCGTTCTCCCGCTATTAATGGTAATGGACGAGGCCAAGGTTTGGTTTTCCTAGGAGCACCCCCTCGAGTAAAACCTTCGACAGTCGGTTATTAATATGCAGATACCAAAAAATAATTTATCAAGTTCAAAAGCGGAATTATTAATTACTTTAAATTTTGAGAAAAACTCATTTGATACCATAATTACTATTTTATTTTATATTTTGCATTGAAACAAATAATCTTGAACCATTTTCGTCTCTTCATCCTCAATAAGTTCAAATGGGCTCAATTAGACAAAATTTGTTAAAATTTGTTCATGTCTATACACCAAACCAACATGTTTATTGAAATAAAAATGACTCTATTTTTCAAACAAAGAGAAACAGATAATTTAGACAAAATATTATAAACGTTTCATATATATATATATATATATATATATATATATATATATATATATATATATATATATATAATCGTTTATATGTATATGGATACTATAATATTTATAAGATTACGTAGATTGTGTGAAATAATTTACAGTTATTATATATTTACAATTAAGCAACATATATTAAAACCATCTAGTTATTTTAAAATATAGAATATTATTAAAAAAACGTTGAACATGGTTTATAAAATGATTACTATTCGTTGAAATGTAGTTTATGAATTATAAAATACTTAGTTGTACAAAACATCACACGCTATTCTCCAGCCTGCAGTAAAATAAAATAATAAGGTGTGAGACCATAGCAGTTATGTACTATTAATTCAAATATATAAAAAATGCAAGATAATGATTCTAATCCATGAACCTTAAACCCAAAGTCATGTAAAAGTACAAATTTGAATAAAATGTAAACTCCTAATGCAAAAAACTTAACGAAGTCATATTGTGCATAAACAACAACGAAGTTTAATAACATACATATACATTTTTTAAATTTAGTCATTTACACTAAAGATTACATTAGTTTTTTCATCTTTTTATGGAGATGACATGAAACAATAATAAAATTCAACATAGCGCGACTAATCTCGTAAAACAAATAACTGAGAATTAAAAAAATAGTATATCTATTAAAAAAATTAATATTACAAAAGGCACATTAAATATTTTATTGAGATTAAATATAATATTAATTGCACTTTATTGTTATATATATATTCTCATTAATTAGATTTTTTGTTTTATATAAAAATAATTTGTAACTAAATTAATATAGAATTATTTTGAAACAAACTTGAGTATTCAATTAAAATTAAAAATATTATGATTATTGATCTCTCCATCAAATAAAAAAATTATAAATGAATGATAAATATTTTCCAAAATTAGTAATTGTAACTAAGAACAGTGTAATAAATACATCTCCCTACTAAAAAATATTTAAATCTAAAAAAATAAACATGATAAAACTTGAATATTAAACTAAATTAACAAAAAAACTTAAATGAATATATACTTGTTTTGATCAAACCTCAAATATTACCATGTTTTAACTTTAGTTAAGGAAATTTGAATAATGATCTTTTAAATAAAATGAAAAATCTAAACCAAATGGTAATAACATAGTATGAATTGAATGGATATAATCATTTGTATTATAAATAATTTATATAGTTAGTCTTTGTAAGGTATGAACACAATTAGGTGGATAACATAATTAAGAAATTGATTGATTATAATAATTAATCTTAATTTTTATTAGAAAGACTTTAATTATTAAGATTTGAGAAATAACTCGGTTAATCTTAACACTCATAATTGACTTCCAATTTTAAAATATTGATCTATAGAATTAGTATAGGATTTTTTTAAATCAAAATAATTAATATTAAACCTCATTAAAAAAGGTTTAATCATTTACATTATAAAAATATATTCCTTAATTGTAAAGGTTTAATCATTTACATTATAAAAATATATTCCTTAATTGTAAAGTGAAAGTTGACTTTAATACAAATGTGCAAATATATTTTGTAGGTATATTCCTTCATGTTACTCGAAATCTGAAGTCAACTGAAATTCTACAATTTCCGAAATGGCATTGACCTTATTCGAGGCTTAAGATCAAATTGTTTCCGATTATACCCCTCTGTACACGTTTCTCGCAAACATGGCGTATTATATTGTACCATGAGAAGCCCAGAAGGACAAATCGCCACACAAGAAAAGCAACACACTCAACTCAAACCATCCCCCCAAAACAAATCTCCGAAAATCGAGGAGCTATTGAAAAACTACGAATCGGTCATAGGAATCGAGACCCATGTCCAGCTGGCCACTCATACGAAGGCCTTTTGTAGCTGCCCTTACAATTATGGTGCCCAGCCGAACACTTAAGTGCAACTCGATCAAGTCTTCTCCACTTAAGTGCATATGCTCATCAAACTCGTCGTACTCCTTGCTTGAATCGATTCGTTTATCCCCTCCCTCGGTAGAAAATCCGGCGTCGTCCCCGTCGCTCAGTTTGTTCAAAGTTGTAATTTCTCGTAACTCGTTTACGCATGATGTAATGGGGTCAACGAATGAATCATCCTCTTGCATAACGGGGGAGGGAGTTTTTTGAATATCTCTTAGAGAAAACGTCACTGTTTCGCCCAAAACTGTCATTGTCATCCTCCTTTTATGAACATCAATTAGAGTATGGGAAGTAGACATGAACGGGCGCCCCAATAAAATGGTATGCTCAGTGCTTCCAGTCGGAACTTCTCCAATGTCCATAACCACAAAATCAACCGGAAGTACGAGCTCTCCAACTTGTACTAAAACATCCTCAACTATTCCCAAGGGTCGTCGGGTTGAGCGATCGGCCAATTGTAGGCGCATGGTTGTCGGCTTTAGTGGTCCAAGATCAAACGCTTGATAA
>BMAC01000063.1:1542851-1569892 GCA_014905375.1 Phtheirospermum japonicum | reverse complement strand
GGCCGCGATTTGAAGAAATGACAGTTTTGGGCCTTCTAGAAGGGCTGTCGCTGGGCCCAACAGGTATAGAAAGCTGGGCTGGCAGCACCTCCTGATTCTGGGCCTTTTAGAAGGGATGTCTCTGGGCCTAACCGGCATGGAAAGTGTTGAACGTCCTAGAAGGGGCGGGAACCCTAATTTTGACCCCTTTTCTAATCCACCTACACCTATAAATACCCCCCACCTCTCACATTCGAAAATACACATTATTCCTAGGGTTTTTAAGGCCTCTTAGGGGCTGACAACCCCAACGAGTGCCCTTCGATTTCTTAYTTTCTTTTCATAATTCTTAGTTTTAAATTCTTAGATTTAGAATAAAGTAGATTAGTTCTTAGATAGTTTAGAWAATTTAGATTCAAGACTTCGCTTGGAACGCTGCAACTATTCTCGTTTAATTAGTAAGTCTTTAATTCATTCGCTTAATTTAGTATTAATTTAGTTTAATTAATTATATGCTTTCAATTCATGCTTGTTAGTTTAATAATTCAACTCCAACAAACAAACCCCCATGTATGATGATTTGTATGGATCTTGAGTATGATGATGATTGTGTTGGGTTTACGATGATATGATGAGATTGCTTGGTTAGATCAAACAGGTCTAGAGTCTAGAATCGTCGTGAACCATCAATTGGGATTTATCCCAAGAGATCGTGGAAACGATTCAAAACTCTAGAACCAAGTTTCTTAATTATTTTCAAAACCTTTAGTTTTTATTGTTCTTCGTTTAAGTCGATTTATTGCTTTTATGTGTTTAGATTATGATTTTTATTTTATTTCGTATTCGTGAACAAACAAACACAAAAGGAAATTTCGAGCCTAGTTTTTCTTGAGAAACGATTCGGTTCAACTTACCAACCTACATGCGAACTCGTACTCTTGCGAGCGAGCTTTTGAATAATTGACAAATATTTATAAAGTAGGAACACAAAAGTTCGAATCAGCTTTTCCAACACCCACCTCGCCTCGGTGGCTGTCAAATCTCCAAAATCTCCTCCCGCTGCTATCTCTACTTCTCGTTTCCCATGGTCCAATAAACCATTGAAGAAAAATTGGTTAGTCATCTTCGAAGAATAGTTGTAGTGGGGGCAAGCTTGCAAAAGCGTCTTGTAACGTTCCCAAGTTTCATGAAATTGCTCTCCCTGCAACTGCTCAAAAGTAGCAATTTGTCGCCGAAGATGCCCCGTAGTTTGGGCCGAATAGTATTGATTTAAAATTTTCTCACTGATCATATCCCTGTCAGTCAACGAACCAGGCTCTAGGGATAGTAGCCATGACTTTGCCTTGTCCTTCATGCTATATGGGAAACAAATCATTTGTATCTCTTCTTGATTAAGACCATGAACCACAAATCTTCCAACTTCATCTACAAAATAATTCAAAAATGCCAAAGGGTTTTCATGAGCACTTCCGTGGAAAGTCGGGAGTAAATTAAGTTGGTGCGGTTTGATCTCCACTTCTCTTGCTATAGGTCCAAGAACAATAGCGGACCTAAAGGGTACAACCTTTGGACGCGCCAAATTGCGCTGCCTAGGTGCTCGATCTCCTCTTGGTTCCCTAACTCGGTCATTTGCTCTCTCGTAGTGATCGTCATATGCGTAATGGTTCTCGCGCTCATATCTTCTTCCGAAATTGTTTTGCTCGTAACCATGATCTTGATTCTTCAACCACTCATTCACGTGCCTTTGATTGTTAACATAAGTATCACGCTGTAGAAAATCCTCATTCCTAACTGCCATGTTCTCGATGTTGTGTTGACGCATGACATTGTCGCTCACCTCTTCGTTTTGCCTCATATTTGCCATGTTGGGTTGGTGATTGACTATGTTGTACTGCTGGTTAACTCCTTCGTTTCTCCCCTCGTCTCGTCTCACGTTCTCCATGTGTTGCTGACAATTAGCCCAATTGACTCGGGTTGTGGTTGTCCATGCAAAAGGATTGGTTCACTACCATACCCATTTCGAATGGGGCGTGGTAGGATCTCGGTGGTGAATCGCCGTTTCGAACCGAATGTGCTCCTAACATAATGTCGGGAGCTTGATCGCAAGCAAAATCAGTTGCTGTCAAGGAATTATCCTCGAGAATAAAAGCGGGTTTTGGTCTTGGCGGGTTTTAACGGTGAATGTTGTCAATGAATGGTGCAAGGTCGCGTTGAAGTGATCGCCTTCCTTGAATAAACTCAACAACACGTCAACGTACCAAATGGCAAAAACCAAGTGCGAAAGTAAAAATAAACTAATAAGTTAAAAAGAAAATAAAATGAAAAATATCTTTAAATTCCTACTCGTTGCATCCCCAGCAACGTCGCCAAAATTTTGATCCAAACTTTTGTGCACCCCTTTTTAACTAATTTAAAAGCACGTCAGTTTGCTCGCAAGAGTACGAGGTACTTCTAGGGTGATGAGTTTGACTCGAGTCATGTCTCTCGAGGAAACAACTATTCGGTCTTTCGAATGTTTTTCTCAATTACGAATAGAAATAAAATACATGTACATTTGGGGTTTTAAAGAGATTGAATTAATCATTATGAACTAAAGCAGTAATTAAACTATGACTAATTAAACTAATTATTCTAACTAAATTGTCAACTACGAGCAATAACTAAATTATGCTATGAAGATTTAAATCTAATTAACGTATGTCTAGGAACACAAATATAAGAAACTACCATTAAGCAATTGTATCATACGAATCTAAGAAGAATAGCTAAGCATAAATCAACTCGCATAAATAAGCTAAATTAAACCAATATCCAATCATAAAACGATTAAGCTAATTAAACTAGTTCTAGCATTAACTAACCAAGCAATTAACTAGAAAATTAACTACGTAACTAACTAAGAGTTTAGAGTACTTATTGGAACTAAGAAAAGCAGTAAAAAGCTCCAGCTATTCCGGAGTTTCACGTCGATCTTGGGCAAAGATTGAATCCCGAATGCAAATTCGATGTTTTGAATGCGTTGTTCTTCGATCCTTGATCTCCGTCTTCAAATCTTGTTATGAGATGTGGGATTATTGTTATTGTAAGCTAAGGAACCCTATAGTCGTTTATATGTCCAATAATCCAAAATATGGAGGGTTTATATAGATATTGCAAGTCTTGGCGCACAAGAAACCCTAAAATCCGAATTCTGGGCCGTCACGTCGACGGTGCGTCGGCTGTGCGTCGATCGTCGCGGGCGGTGACTCACGTCGACGGATCATCGACGCTCGCGTCGATCGACGCTACAGAGAGCCTGTCTCGGTTCTCGATCTTTTTGCTACTCGTTTCACCGGAAAGCTCGTTCTCCTATTCTTGAACATCAAACTTCGTCTATTACGCGCTGAACTCTTCCGGTTACTTAGCTGTAAGGTGAAAAATAACGAAATATCACCTATTTGCATCAATTACGATTAAAATACGGCAAAATAAGCTGTAACTATAAAATACGGAATTAATGCTTAAATCGTCCAACTTATACCAAAAACAAATAGAAAAACGAACTAAAAAGCTAATAAAAATAAGGACAAATCTACGTAAACCACCGACACAGGTGGCTCCCCTCATTAACAACACGAACTCAGAACTCCAACTCATAGGGAAAACCCTGGACAAAGCGGTAACTCTGGCCCTTACCTTGAAACGAGTAGGGTGACGACACGGACTGGTACGCGACGCTTACTTCCTACGCTCTTTGGAATGAAGAAATTCCAACTCATATATCTTATAAAGATAGGCACTCTCTTTCCCTTAGGAGAGACCAGAGTGAATTGACTTTCTCTTATATTTGCTTAGTCTAGATTGTTCGAGTGTGGAGCACCGGAGAAGAGAATGAGACAAGGAGAGCAGCGCATAGGACCGATTTGGACAGGGGGAAGGGCACCCTCTCTTTCAATCACAGTAGGACTGCCCCTTAGCTCTGTGGATTAGCAACGGCATAGGACCTAACACCGTGCTCCTACTGAAGGATACACGGGGAGACAACTACGGTAGCATACACCTGTCCTAATAGGTTAGCAGGAGTGAAACTACTCGTTAGAATGTGAGAGGAGTGAGACTACAAGATTCACTTCTTATTTCCTTTTTCTACTTCTTCTTCCGAGTGTGTGGTTTTTTGTCTACCAATTGGGGCTCTCCCCTCACCACCCCCTGTGGGGGTGGTCTACAGGGTTCATAACTACTCTTACTACAGGGCGCTTACCCAACCAACGCTTGGATCCGGCTCTACCCAAACTTTTCTGATTTACCCCAACATTCCGCACTTGTCCGACTATTGCTGAGCAGTTTTTGGATATCAAACGGACCTCCCCATAAGGTAGTTTTAATGTGTCTAATTTCCCGTCTTTTGCAATCAATTTCGCTACAGCACCCGCTGCTCTAACTAATTGTCCACCCTTTCCAAGTGTGATTTCTATGTTATGTATGGTCGTGCCTAAGGGAATATCGGTTGAAGTAGATTCTTCTTTTTGATCAATCAAAAGACTTCTTTAGGAGAGCGCTTACGGAAGGCAAGGCTCGGATTACCACCCTTAAGAAAGGAAAGGAAAGGCAAGGCCAGGCAAGGACCTACGCTTATTGTAGGACCGCGGCTTAGCTACCCGGTTAGGACAGCACCGGTGTTATTTTCGATACTTCTTTCTTGGACTCACACCAACTCACAAGGGACCGACCCACTTATTCCGCTTTCACTCCTCGCAAGGAAGCAGGCAAGGAAGAGAGGGAATGAGTCTTTTGATCATGATTTTCATTTCATATAGATACAAAAGTTGGAAAGTCTTACCGCGTGGAACTTTCTACTTGATATATTAGATTCTATGAGAGTCTTCCAAAGATGCTACGAGAGTTGGTCTAGGCCAGGGACAAAGCTATGAGTCTTTAATGTTCATAGGACAGATTCAGTAGGGGGAGGCCACGACATATTGATGCATACTTCAAGGTGGTCTTGTCTTTGCAGATTCTTTGATCAAAGAATAAAAGGCAGAACACCCAGTATCCTCGAAAAGCAGATGTGATAAGGTGACCCCTAACCTAAGCAGGAGGCTACCACAGACCTTTAACCTCACGAAGACAGCAACGGTTTTCAATAACCCCCCAAAGGGCTGGCCTTTACTGGATATAATTCCCTTTGCGAGCTACCGGATCTAATGCACCATTCTTCGACCTATTACTATACGAAGAGTTTCGATGTACCAGATCGTCTTGGCTTTCATCAATATTCGGCAYGAGCTTTTATTTGAGCCCTTATTCTTTTTCTTTCAATGGGAGCTGGGTTGCCGAAGATCTTTATTAGTTGATGKTGTCAGGCTCGAGAGACCTCTTTGTTTACATTGCTCGAGGCATCCGGAAAGAAGGATCCAAAGGAGAAGTTCTACCTCACTCTCTTTTTAAGAAAGACGTCTAGTTATTCATAACGGAAGCGAAAGCAAAGAGGGGAGCCCCTTTGGTTTGGTTCAGGTAGCTCGACCGAAGAGAGAGGATTTCGCTCTCAAATGATTATTGTAAATAGATAAAGACCTTGCTCTGGTGCCCACTTTATGGCTGAAATCTTTGAAAAAATAAGTTTATATAAATATATCTATATTTGTCATAAGAAACACAAATAAAAATAAAAACAAAAATTAAATTATTAGTTTACTTTATACGAGCCTTTTCATGGACCTTCTAACAAGCCTGCTCACGAGTTTACGAGACGAATACTGTTAAACTTGAGTTTGATTACTTTATTTTCACGAGTCTTTCGAAAAAAGCTCGAACAAAACTTTATTGAGTCGAGATACGAATAGCTCGCGAGTAGCTTGATTAATTGATAATTCTAATCACAAATAATAAATATACAATCGATATGATATAAAATAATATTCTTTATTATGTCGGCGATGATAGATACTAAAATTATTTATGTTGTAAATTATAGATCTTTTTTTGCACTGTATCAATACTACACCACCTAAGTTTGCACCGACACAAGAATTGAACTCGTGACACGACACACGGATACGCTTATAAAGTGTGCGTGCATCATAGTAGACCACTCATAAAGGTTTACGGTGCGAGTATGACGCATTTATATAAGAGCGATTATTTTTTCAACCTCGCACGGTGCCAAGTCTTAACTTTGAAATGAAAGATTGGTGGCTTTTTTTTTTTTTTTCCTTTGAGATAATGGGTAAAATATATTTTATACCACATAACTAGTTTCCAAAACTTAATTTGAACATCTTGAGCAGCAGCGCCAACTTGGACTTTGAAGCCTGCATTCTAGATGTTCTTTGTTCCAATCTGTAGTTTCTCAACATTTCTCATACTAGGATTTTTTTTTTTTTTAACCTATAACAATTTGACTAAATATTGCTCTTTTCCTCGTCTAAGATTGGTCAAGATATTTCACTATGAAATTAACAATTCCCCAACAGCTCTTATTATGTCCGATTTTATTTTCAACATTTCATTGTCCTAAGAGAAAAAATGTAATCTAAAACAAGTTTACTCCTTAAATTCAATTATTCAGTACTGCTTTATATATATATATATATATATATATATATATATATATATATATATATATATATATAGTGTGTGTATTTATAAATATTTGTTATATATACCATCAGTATTTTTATTATATAATCATAATATTTTTAATCAAATAAGAAAAAATACTAAAAATCTAATCAATCCATTTAATAAAACCTAAGTCTCATAATTGGTTTTAGGTTCATATATAAGGTATAGTGGTTCTCATTTGAACTTAATCATATATATATATATATATATATATATATATATATATATGTGTGTGTGTGTGTGTGTGTGTGTGTGTGTGTGTATTTATTTATTATAATCTTTAAATAATTCTACACCTACTAGGCCTCCGATTCCAAAATTGTACCGACAGTTCGATTACAATTCCTTTACATTTTAGATTTCTATTTTAACCGTAATCTCTATTTCTTTTTAATTTTATTTTTATTATTATTTAAACGTTAATATTTTATTATTATTATATATAATTGACTTTGATTTAGTATATTATTTATATATATATATATATATATATATATATATATATAAAGGAACAGCCAGTTATAACCGTCGGTTACACGATTTTTTAAGGTTTCGAATCATAATTTCGAAACGTTAAAGTCGGTTTCGATTGTGGACCGTTGACCACGATTCAGATTTTTGAACCATTAACTATGATTTTGGTCTAGTTTTAAAGCCGATTTCGATTTATTTGGATACCACTTTCGTCCCCTGAGTACCCACCCCGTACAATATTTTTATTTATTTTTATTTTTATATTATATATATAATTTATACAATTATTTACACTTTTATACACTTAATATTATATTTAATATTTATACATTGATAATGATATTTAAATAAATGATAGATACACTTATAAATAAATTAATAAATGTATAATAATTAATATTTTATAATTAAAAATAAGAATTATTTAGACGGGTCGTCCAGAGTGAGGTTGACGAGGCGGGCCCGGGTCTCATAGTACCCGCCCCGCCCAATTGCCATTCAGCCATTATACTTTACAACCAATAGCACCTTGCAATATACACTTGACATACATGTTAATTAGTATACAAGACAATATTCATCACTTTGTATTAAAAAAATCTTACAATTTTATCAATTTAAATACAAAAGATTCGATAGTTTTCACGCAAAAGTTCATCACTTTAAATATATGTTCATAATTTTACAAACATATTCAACATCAAATATGCAAGTTCATCAATTTTACCTTAAAAGTTCATCCTAGCATATATAGCTACATACATTGGGGTATATAATTTGTCTACCATCCCTATTCATAATATATTTATAATTGAAAATATGTATTAAATTCAACTTTTTAAAAAGCATTAAACGCTAAATAGGAGGTAGACTGGAACCTAGCACCGAGGTTGACTTGATCATATAAAAGATATATAAACAATAAAGGAGGATCTAACGCCTAAGCGAAGTTAGACAAGAGCTTTTAGAATTGAACTAGTGCTTAACCCGTGCGATGCACGGAGCGAATTGAAATGTATGGGGTAAACTCATTCGATATATGTGTAATAATATTAATTTATTAATGTAATATAATAACTTAAAATACTTCAGTCACGATTCGATCAACACGAGCAAATTTAAAACAAAGGGCGTGGATATACGCACCTCATTTTATTTATTAGTTCACCCTACTAAAAATATTATCACAAAAATATCAATATTATCTTTAAACCCTACACCCCCAAATACTTCATCTCCTTCAACTCTCCACCACCACTCCATCCGTCGCCCATCACTGCCGCCACTGCCATGACCGCTGTCTATTGAAGAACATAAATAAAACATGCACATAGAAATACGTTGTCGCCGCCATGCCATTGAAGAAAGAAAAATAAACAAAATGCCTTGAAAAATTCGTTAGAACCAAACTTTCGAACACAAAATATATGTTTAAAAAATCGATTCAAACACAAAATACAACTACAAAAAATTGATTCGTACATAAAACAAATGTTCGAAAAACTGATCTGAACGCCCACTTGAAGGCTTGTTCGATTTTTTCTCGGACACGTTGTATTGTTCGATCAAAAAGTTCAAACACGTGACATATGCTCGAGAAACCAGATACGAACACCCCTATTTTGCATCTATTTCTTACCCTTTTTCGCTCACATCCATCACTTACCTTTCACCACCCATCACGTTTTTTCTTCTTCTTGCTCGACGGTGGCGGCGACGGTCGATGATAATGGTAGAGTTGGAGTGGTGTTGAAGGGTTAGAGAAGGTGATGTATTTGGGGTGTAGTATTTTGGGGAGGGTAATTTTTGCATTTATGTTGGTTTTTTCTTATTGGGGTGAACGCATGAATAGATGGGGTGTCTATATACGCGCCCTAAAATAAATTAAAGGTAAATAACCCCACATTTATATATTATGAAATAACTTTTTGCATACTACATTATACGTCAAATTATAGTTTAACTCACTTGACAATAGTTTCAAGCTCTATCGTTTAGTTAGTCGCGAAACAATCATACCAGTCACTTTTACTACAAATCATTGAGTTCATCTCCTTGTTTAGTCTTCGTATTAAAGACAAAGTGAAGATCTTATAATAAATTTAGGTTTTTCTAATTATCGGTATCCGTTGTACTTGTTTGTCAACATGTACACGAAAGTTTATCATTAGATTATGTCATAATTCAATCACATCAATCTGTTCGAGTACAACTTAAGTACAGCTGAATGATCTAGTTGTACTTTAGTCGTACTTTGTTGTACGTTTTATTTTAGATATAATTTATATCAACATAATTATACAATTATTAAATAAACCTTTAACCAATAAAAATATAATACTTGTAATATAAATTTAAAAAAATATATATAAAATCAACTAAATAAGTACAAGAAATTGTATTTAGATTATAAATATATATTAATTAAACTAAAATTAAAAAAAGTCAAAAAAATAATATATATTATAAATAATATAAAATAAATCCTAAACTATTTTAAAATTAGATTAAAATATTATGAATTCTAAATAATTATTTAATAATAAAAAAACAAAGAAGTGTTATAAAATAATAAAATAAATCATAAAAGAATATGAAATATGTTAAATATATATAAGAAATATATTTTATATACAAATATTTATCAAATAATTTTTAAAACAAATGATGGAGATAGTAATAGTTTTAATAATATAAAATAAATATTATTTTACAATAATTATGTAGAATAAATTAAAAATAATTTAAATCCTAAACAATCATTTACTAAATCCTAAAAGTAACAAAACACACTTAAAATGCTATAAATAATGAAATAATCAGAAAAATATGAATTTAGTTAAATAAATATAACATATATGTTTTAATTATAAATTGTTCTTAATAATTTCTAAAATGTAATAAAATATAAATATAAATATTATAATATAATATAATAATACAAATATGAAATTATTTTGAAATCAGATAAAAATATAATAAAATTATCATTAATTTCTGAATTTTTATTTTAAAGAAATTGAAGAATAAACTGGCGATAATGATAAAGTAAATTAAATAAACATATAAAAGTTAGTTTTAAATAGTTTTCTTATCTATTGAAAGTTGATAATAAAATAATAACAAAGATCAAGAAGTTATAAAATATAATAAAATAAATCTTTAAAATACTTTAAAACAGAAAGTAATATACTTAATTAATATTATATTATAAAAAATTATCTCCTAAATTTAGAAAATAAAAAAAAATTATAAATATTGTAAATATATAGAAAATACTACAAAAATGAAAAAAGAAATACCAAATAAATGAGGCATCGTATTAAAATTTTAATTGAGGGCCTTTGTATTCTATTTTACTATAGTTCTTTTTTTTTAATTAACCCGGTAATTGACTCGAGATAGCCACTGAGTAATTAACCACCAAGTCATCGAGTCAGTTGATGAACCCGATAATAAATTAAAATTTATATATAGATTTTAGTTTATAACCAAGACTAATAAATTATTTATATGTGGATTTATAATGTTAAATACTTAAATTTATAGTTATTAGTCACAAATTATTAATATACAAACGCTCATAAATAATTATTTTAATTTAAAAAATTTAAAATAATGTATTGAATTCTTTATGTTATGCGATTATATAATCATTTTTGTGTTCTACCCACATATAATTTTGATTTCAATTTTTAATTAAATAATCGTTATTTAGCTTTCACTTATGTTCATAATATAATCTTTTTTTTAGGAAAATGAAAAAAAAAAGTGTCATTGTCAAGTCTGTGACACGTTTAGGGTCAAGTTTGGGTCATCCGAGTTTTACTCGAGTCACATATAGAAAATTGAAAGATATGACGCTATTAGATTTGTCCTCGTATCACCTGGTTTGGTCAACAAATGAAATTATGGAAGAAAATACAAGTTCTTGTTACCGATTATAATTTTTTTATTTTGTTTTCGTTGCATCAATTTTCTAGTCGTACTCATACTATTTTTTTTTTAGTTAACAAAATTATTAACTAATTCTTAAAATCAAATTATAAATTTTATATTTTTGTTATTCATTTTATTTTCCCCCCAATTTTGTTTATATTATTATATTATATTTCTTGTAATTTTTAGATGTTTTTTAATTTTATATTTAGTTAATAATTCTTTGTATAATTATGGTACTTTTTTTTGTAACTATGAATTCATATTTAATTTTATAATATTAGCAGTTTTTTGGTTTGTTTTTTATTTTTTTGAATTTATTAAGTAAATATTTATAATTTATAATATTAGCAACATTAAAACCGGGTTTTCTAGGTTTATAAACTAATTATTCAGATTATTTATATATTATATATTTATATTTTATTTTTCATATTTCTTACACACACACACACAATATTTTTGTAGTTTCTATTATTATTTTTTATTTTATTTTATATTTTTATTGATTCTTTTATTTTTATATTTATTTAATAATTTTATAGAATCTAATTATAAATTTTTTTGAGTCAATTTAACTTATTTTATGAATTTCTCTTTAATTTTATTTGATTGTTGAATTTTTGGTTTTGTTTCATATTTATGAAATAAATATTTATAGTTTAATTATAAGTTCTTATATTTTTATCTATATGATTTTATTAATATTTTCAATTTTATTTAAAGCAATTGAAAAAATATTTATATTCTACTTTTGCTTTTTCGGCTTATTTAAGATTATTAAATAATTATTTATATATTTATTTTAATTACTTTTTTATATTTTATATTTTCTTCAAAAAAAATTATATTATTTTTATTATTCTCAGATTTTATTTATTATTATACATAATTCTTCTACATATTTAATATTTTCTTTACGTAAATCATAATCTTTAAAAGAATATTTGCATAAATAAATATATAAATAATAAATATGTATATTACAAATAGTAAATAAAATGCAAAAAATCTTGAGAAATATTTTTAAAAACGCTAGCCTTTATATATATATATAGATAGATACTTGTAATATAAATTTAAAAAAATTATAAAATCAACTAAATAAATACAAAAACTTGTATTTAAATTATAAATATATATTAATTAAGTTAAAATTAAAAAACATCACAAAAAGCCTATATATTATAAATAATACAAAATAAACCTAATATATATTAAAATTAGATTAAAATATTATGAATTATAAATCATAATTAATAATAAGAAAAATATAGAAATGATATAAAATAATAAAATAAATCATTAAAAAAATGAAATAAGTTAAATATATATATAAAATATATTTTATATACATATATTTATCAAATAATTTAAAAATAAAAAAATACGAATAAATAATATAAAATAAATATTATTTCAAAATAATTTTATAGAATAAATTAAAAATAATTTAAATCCTGAATGATCATTTACCAAATCCTAAAAGTAACAAAAACACACTTATAAATCTATATATAATAAAATAAATTAGAGAAAATTATGAATTCAGTTATATAAATACGACATATGTGTTTTAATTCTAAATGATTCTTAATAATTTCTGGAAGAAAAATAGAAATAATATAATATAATATAATATAACATAATATAATAAATATGATAATATTTTGAGATTAAATAGAAATATAAAAGGTTTATAATTAATTTCTAAATATTTATCTTAAAGACATTGAAAGAATAAATTGGCGATAGTTATAAAGTAAATCAAATAAGTATATAAAATTAATTCTAAATAGTTTTTTTTTATCTATTGAAAGTCGATAATAAAACAATAATAAAGATCAAGAAGTTATAAATAATAAAATAAATCTTAAAATATTTTAACAGAAAATAATATACTTAATTAAAGTTATAATATAAGAATTATCTCCTAAATCTAGAAACTAAAAAATATATAAATATTATAAAAATATATAAAATACTAAAATGAACAAAGAAATACCAAATAAATGAGGCATAGTATTACAAATTTAATTAAAGACTTTTGTATTCTATTTTATTATAGTTAATAATTTTGAAATCAGATCGTTAATTGAGTCGGGATAGCCACTGAGTAATCGAGTTAAACATCAGTCATCGAGTCAGTTGATAAACCCGATAAATATATTAGAATTATATGTATAAAAGTTATACGAAAGTAAATATAAAATCAAGAGTAATAAATCATTCATGTGTGGATTTCTAACATTAAATACATAAATTCATAGTAGTTAGTCACAAACTATTAATATACAAATATTCATAAATAATTATTTAGTTAAGAATTTTAAACTAATGTATTGAATCCTTTATATTATGCGATTATATAATCATTTTTTTTTTCATTCTGCCCACGTATAATTTCGATCTCAAATTTTAATCAAATAATTGTATAAAGTTATTTAACTTTCACTTATGTTCATAATATAATTTTTAAATTTTTTTTAGAAAAATGAAGAAAAAAAACAAGAAAAGTGTCATTGTCAAGTTTGTGAATCGTTAACTGGGTCAAAGTTTGAGTTATCTTGGTTTTAGCCAAATTACGTATAGAGAATTGAAAGATATGACTCTATTAGGTTTGTCCCCGTATCGCTTTTTCTGGTAAAAAAAATAAAATTACGAAAGAAAAGACAAGTTCTTGTTACCGATTATATACATACATATACATATATATATATACATATACATATATATATATATATATATATATATATTCTTCGTTGCATCATGTTTTTGGTTTTACTTATGATATCTTTTTTTTTCTTTAACAAACTTATTAAATAAATTCTTTAAATCAAATTAGAAAAAAAAATTTATTCTTGTTTTTTTCAATTGTTTATATTATTTTATATTTCTTGTAGTTTTTGATTTTTTTATATTTATACTTAGTTAATAATTTTCTATACTTTAATGGTATTTTTTTTTTGAAGCTATGAATTCGTATTAAGTTTATAATATTAGCAACTTTTTAATTTTTTTCCATTTTTGTATTTATAAATAAATATTTGTAATTTAATTATAAATTCTAATATTTTATTTATAATAAAAACAAACTTGTTTGATATCATTTGACATATTTATATTTTGATTTTACTTTTTTCAGGTTTTTCAGATTTATAAACTAAATATTTAGATTTATTTATAGACTATACATTTTATAATTATATTTTATTTCATATTTCTTATATATATATATATATATATATATATATATATATAATATTTTTGTAATTCATATTTTGTTTTCCAATTTTCTTTATTTAATAAGTTTATAGGATCTGTTTATAAAAGTTTTAAGTTAATTTAACTTATTTTATGATTTTTCTCTTTAATTTATCCGATTATTGAATATTTGGTTTTATTTCGTATTTATTAAATAAATAGGTTCTTATATTTTTACCTATATGACTTTATTAATATCTTTAATTTTATTTTACAGAATTTGAGAGTTTTTATGTTTTATTTTTGCTTTTTTGGGGTTTTCAAATTTATTAAATAATTTTACATTTATTTATATATATATATATATATTTTACATTTTATATTTTATTTTGACTTTTTATATTATTTTTATTTTTCWCAGATTTTATATATAATTATACATAATTCTTCTATATATTTAAATTTTTTATTTATATAAATCATAATCTCCAAAAATATATTACATAAATAATTATATAAATAATAAATATGAATATCTATAGTAAGTAAGTAAAATGAGCGGAGAAATCTTGGAAAACATATTTAAAAATGTTAGTCATTATATATATATATATATATATATATATATATATATATATGTCATACTAAAACACTCGAACACACTTGATGACATCAAATGAAAATCAAGCAAAAGAATAGATACATGAAGCTTCATTATGGAAACTTGACTTCTAGATCTTCGCAAGAAAATTTCGATCGGTGAATACATGTTTGCTTTGTTAGCATTGACTCTTTGACTGGTTAGGCTCTTTGGTTCTATTTTAATTAAGTCGGGAAAATAAGGAAAAAAGAAAATTGAAAAAAGAGGAGAAAATACAATATATTTTTGGCATTCACATCATTAATTTATTCGCAATATTGATAGTCAGCAATTGATGTTACGAGTGTTCAACATTAGGTTGCGGTCTTAAACCGCTAACATAGATGTAATAGCAAATCAGCACCTATAAATACCCAAACAACTTAACAATTTTATTCATCCCACAACTCAAAATAATTTCCTCATCAAGAAAAATGGCAGTGACCAAATATACCCAAGAAATCAAAGTTGGCGTCTCGCCTAAAAGAATGTTCAAGGCCATGGTGACTGAATCCCACACCCTCTTGCCTAAAATTATACCTAATGCCATCAAAAGCATCGATTTGCTTCATGGAGATGTTGGCGTCGGAGCCATTTGGCAGACTAATTTGCCTGATGGTAAGTATATACTATATAATAATATTGATTAAATTAATATATTTTAGTAGTTTCAAAAATACTAATTTATAGTTTTTTTCTTATATATAATATATATGTTTTACTCTCGGATAGGGTTCTCTATTACATATCCTATATTATATCTCGGTCCAACATTGTTAAATTGTTAATTTCACTCTTACTTTCGTTTCTTGAGTGTGGTATGTTTCTCGGATCCAAACACATATCTGGGATCCAATAAATAATTTTTGGGCATGAAAAATCATTTCTTGGAAATTAAAAAATGTACGTGCAAATATTTTAAAAAATCTTTTAAGTAGCTTACCAACTATGCACGTATGAATATGATTGTCATATTTTACTCAAAATAGCTATAATAAACTATTTTTTTCCAAAAAAAAAGAGGCCAATTTGCCATATTACCACTTTACTCGTAAGGTAATTAAAAACTCAAGATAAAATGTGGTTTTAGAAAAAAAGATAAAACTCGAGGGTAGTTTTGTAATTTTTTCTAAGATATGCGACGTACATTTTCTGGGAATCATGTTGTATAAAATTTACAGGCTCCGTCAAATACAAGATGAATGCTCTCGACGTTGAAAAGTGCACTACCAAGTTCAGTTTGATCGAAGGAGCTTGGCTCGGCGACAAGCTCGAATCGATCAACTATGATGTCAAATTCGAAGAGTCGGGCAATGGTGGGTGCGTGATAAAGATAATAAGTGAGTACCACGCTAAGGGCGATGTTGTGTTTAAGGACGAAGACATTAAGGCCGAAAATGATCAAGTCAAAGGACTTTATACTGCTACCGAAGAATATCTTCTTGCTAATCCTAATGTCTGCGCTTAATTAATTACTTGCTTATTTTGGATTTTGCTTGTGTCTGAATAAAGCCTTTTACTATAAAGGCGTGTTTGTGATTTCCCGTGTGTTTTCAACAAAATTATGTGCAATACAACAAGGTTTTACTTATATATTCTGTATTTTCAAGTGCCAACTTGTTCACGTCAGAAAGTGTCTGCATTAAATCTGTCAAAAAGCGCACTGAAAAAAAATTGTGAAATTGGTGTTAAGTTCGATTTAGCAATATTATTGCGATAATTACATGGAGCAACTTACTAAAATTTATAATTTGTAGAAATATTATTCACTTATTGTTATTCAACCATGTATATTAGTTGTCTCGGTATTGGCCCAGCCCAGTGAACTAGACACATATTTATACCATTTTTGTATCATGGGATGGGCCAGAACTTTCAAAATGGTGACCCAAAAAGTTTTAGCCCAACATGAGTTTGCTATATGGTTAGAAAAATAAAATGTTAAGTAATTAGTATGATTGAAAACCGAAAATAAAATTATATATGAGAAATGTGGTTTGATGATAGTTAAACTAACATTATAGACATGTCGGGAGATTTCACTGTCCACATTTTTAATAAAGCTATGTTTCACTTTCCAATTGAAGTCAAATTTATCTCCCCATCTATGGAACAGTGGAACTTGGTCTTGATATTGTATTTGCTCAAATTAAATGATACAAAGTTCAGGCTTACGAATTAATTAGTAACCTATTGCAACAAGGGAAGGGGCTGCATAATTAATCACGCACGCCCTTGCACGGACAAAACCAGAGTGGCATAATACTAATTACTTTGACATTAACACGATGGTAATTATATGCAACGTGAGTGTAAAAGTATAATTTTATAATTATACGTCAAAAGAATATAAATACGGAAATCGTCAAAAGAATTAATTGGATAAGTTATACATCAAAAATAAATCCATAACAAAAGAAAAAATTGTGATGTTTTGAAAATCAAATGTTCATAAAGTTTGATGAAAGACATGTGAGTTTCCTAAAATGCAACCTCACTGGGTCAAATCGCGAGTTCAAGGTGAGTTCTAACGTGTTAGAACAAGTTGTTGATCGGAGGAAACATTTTACCAAATTCGTGTACTTGAGGATGTATTTTTGACGAAAAATACATTAGGATACAAACCTAAAAAACATATAATACAAATTACATATCATTAGGAGCACCCCAACTTGGACTTTAAAGCCTGCATTCTAGACACTCTTTGTTAAACTGCTCGTATGCAGGGCTTCTGATTGATTATATTGCTCTAATGTCCAATAATCGAGTTTAATTTGAATATCCAATTGGCATATATTCAACAACTTATAAATGAAGTGTATGATACATTTTATTAATTAAAGTAAATAAAGTAACATTTCAATCGCATGGATTTTTTCTCCAAAACTTAATTTGATCATCCAGAGACTAGAAGAGTAGAAAGCACCCCCCAGCTTGGACTTTGAAGCCTGCATTAATCAAGATACTCTTTGCTTTTATCTTTAGCTTGTCCTATTAGGTATTCTTTTTTCTTAGGACAACTTGACTTTATGGAACTCCTTTCTTTGTCCAAGATTAGTAAAGATATTAAACTATTTGTCACCAACAATTTTCCAGAAGCATTTTACTTTATTGGGTTTTATTTTCAACTTGGCCCATTTCAGAAAAAGACAACTAATTTGGGCACTCACTAACTTAGTACTTGTTAAATTTATCAAAAAATGCCCATTTCAAAATTTTTGGGCCAATCTGCCAACGTGACAGGAGTGTGGATTTTCTTATCATGTAGTAGTCTATATGAAAATATAACAAGTTTGAACATTTATATTTTTTGAAAGACAAGTTTAAGCATATATTATGAGCATTTTTACTCAAAACATATATTTAAAAAAAAAAAGAAGAAGAATTCAGTAAATATATTAAAAACTTGAAAATGAGTTTGAAAAGCAAATAAGGACACGTGTGCTTAATAAGGTTTCTTGATCATGCCATCATGCAATTAACAAGCGATAAAGAAAAAACACACTTACTTTTACCTTATTCAATATATACCTCCAATGTCTTTGATATTCACATGCAGGCAGCATTTTTTTTCCTCCATAAATCTTTTTTATATTTGGCGATGCATGTGCTTATAAAACTAGGTCTAGTAAAGAACATAAGCTAATAAGAAAAATATTAATAAAATAACAAAAGGAGGTTTCTTCACGAAATTGATATCAAATCAGCTCCTATAAATACCCAAACAACATGACATTTATTTTCACCACACAAACTCAAAGCAAATATTTCCTTAATATCCTCATCCTTCTAATTTTCATATTTTTGTAAGGCAAGAAAAAAGAAAAAACATGGCAGTGATTGTAAATTCCCAAGAAATCAAAGTCCGCGTCTCGCCTAAAAGGATGATCAAGGCCATGGTGTCATCTGAATCCTACACCGTATTACCCAAAATCATGTCTACTGTCATCAAGAGCATTGTTGTGCTCCATGGAAATGGTGGCCCCGGTACAATTATGCAGACTAATTTCCATGATAGTAAGTACTATATATCTATTTCTTAACTAGTATTTTTTATTTCGTTTGCCACAATGTATATTTTTTTTAAATAAATAATAAAAGTAAAAATTATAAAGAATAAAAAATAATTATTATTATTAATTAATCCGACGTATCGTGTTGTATAAAAATAGATGCAGGCGCGCCTGTCCCATGCGCCAAACACAGGATTGATGGCCTTGACACTGAAAAGGGCACCTCCAAGTACACTATGATCGAAGGAGGTTGGCTTGGAGACAAGATCGAGTCAATTGTGTACGATGTCAAATTCGAAGAGGTGGGCGATGGCGGATGCTTGATCAAGATAACGAGCGAGTACCACACTAAGGGTGATGCTATACTGAAGGACGACGACATTAAGGAAAGCATAGATCACACCAAAGGGTTTTACATTGCTGCTGATGAGTATCTTATTGCTAACCCTGATGTCTGCGCTTAAATTAGTTACTTTGGATTGTGTTTGTGTCTGAATAAAGCCTTGTACTATAAGGTGTTGTGTGTGTGTCTTTTTTTATTAATCCTTTTCTTGTGTGTTGTACTGTTGTTGTTTAAGCATGTGAAACCAGTTTATGTTGTTTTAATATATTGCATGAGCTTTTGTCCTTCCTCAAGTCCCAAACTCAACTATTTCTTCAATTTGCGCAAATTCTGTTTGCACTACGTACAAGAAATCATAAGACATCTAAAACTGACGGTAAATACCTACAATATTTTTGTCTCTAAATTGCGAAATTGTTGGTCATTAATTTGTCGATAACGGTTTGATATAGTTTTAAAAAAGTACGTAATTGTAAAGTCTAACAAAATCATTTGGCAAATGTTGTCGTAAGCGCTTAAATTGATCTGAAATTGTTGTGACCATTGTAGACTGAATGCGATCGGATATACGATCATTCTTGTAAATTCGTAGGTTTAAATACTAGTAAAACGATATTAAATTCAGTGTTTACCACACCAGAATTAATATCAAACATTTTCAGAGTTGTGGTAGAAAATTAATGATAGTTGAGAGATAAGAGAGATGGGGAAATAGATGAGAGGGAAATGAGTTAATTATATTTTTTGAGTTATAAATAATCATTTGTTTGCCTTTTTTTTCTTTTGCTAGTTGAGGGAAACCAAAAATTTTGGTTTCCAATCACACCCTATATGTTTACTCCTTTATCATTTTGGAGATTATTAAGATGTAAATATATTTGTGAAAATAAAAATTGGAATTTAGCACAATCGAGATGGAATTTTATCACAATGAGATTGAATCTTTATAAGAACATATATGAATATTTTTATAACAGCGAATATGAACAGTTTTATATATGTTATGTATTTCTTAATGTAAAGTAAAAATGAGAATTTATCACAACAAATATAAAAATTTATCTTCACAAAAATATACATGTATTATATTTAAGATGTTCTTTTCACCCGAATGTTGTAATTGGGTACTTGATAATTTGCCGCACATTTATACCATTTTTGTATTATGGGGTGATTCAGGGCCTTTGAAATAATGACCCGACAACTTTTGAAATATATTTGCTAGGGCACATGAGGTTATGCACTCATTTTCGTTAACTTGGATTTATTTATTTTATATTGTAAGGAAATATGTAAATGATAATTGAATTGTTAATTATGCATAAGGTAAAAAATTGCGTGAGGCGTGGCAAGTCGACAATATCAAGCCTTGAAATTTTAGACGAAATCTAGGCGTAAAAACGTATTTTTAAATATTTTTTATTATTTTAGTTATTATATTATTATAATAAGTAAAAAAAAACGTGTTTAATAAACTTGCATGTCTACATATTTTACAACGCAGTTAGCAAAATACTAATCGTATATACAAAATCAACGTACTATTCATTGTCTCATGTAAGATTATTACACTTTTCAAACCAGAAATTATATTTTTAATGTATAAAACAATACTTTTCAAAACAACTATTCACTTTTTTTTAAGTATGAATTTTACAATAAAAATATGATGTTTCATTGTAAATGTACAATCGTCTTATGAAACGGTTATCATAGGATGCTTTTACAATAATTTTTTACGAAATATTAATTATTTGATCCTTTTTTGGTGTTATTATAAATTTTGTAATACTTGGTTAATTTTTTAAAAAAAAAATCAGGTTACTCATCTAAAGTCATGCGCATTTTCAAGTTTAAGTACACTTAGTCAGTCAACAATATAAGTTGACCGTGTTTTGACGCAGACTTTAAAACACTGGTCATGCACGCAAATTGCATAAAAATATGAAAAGGAAATGGTGTGACACGTCATCACTCATCAGTAAGATGTTTCATTTCCCTTGTAATTGAACTACTACCTTTGAGTGTAGTTTGGACAGTCACTTAGGCATAGTCATATGGCTTCAAGAACTTATAAATGACACATATTTTGTTCTTAGAGATAAAGGTGAGTGGGTAATTTTTCAACCACAGATCACAAATGGACCCAAAAATATTTTAACTTTGAAATTGCATCTTGAGATAATAGGTAAAAGTTTTTTGTTTTTTTTAATCAAATAAATTATTTCAAAACTTAATTTGACCCCTAACTTGGACTTTGAAGCCTGCACTCTAGATACTCTTTGTTCTTATCTTTAGTTTCTCGAAATACTAGGTATACTTTTTTCTTAGGACAACTTGACTATATGGAACTCTTTTCTTTGTCCAAGATTGGGATCAAGATATCACACTATTCGTTCACCAACAATTTTCCAGAAGCATTCGCACTATGTTAGGTTTTATTTTCAACATTTGCACCTTAATATGTCTGGTATTTACTTGTGTTCCTTCGTAAAATCAAAATTTATTTATAAAAATATATACAAATAAGTCTATGCTTACCCCAGCCATTAATTATAATAAATAATATTCAAAAAAAAAAAACTCGTAGTTAAAAATAATTTTTTATCAACTATAATAAAATAGTATTTACAAGATATTTATAAATTTTCTTCTTTTTCAAATAAAACACTTTTAACACACTTAGAGGCACCATTCAAAGGAAATGCAAGCAAAATCACAGATACATTATCAGTGAAAACTGATAAAAAGCTGCAAACACAGTAAAATAAATTGAGCTCATTCTTGTATTATATTCCAAGATAAGCATACATTTTTTTTCTCATAAATGTTTGATGTACTAAATACAGTAACATTAGTTCCACATACTGATCTTGTACTTGAAGCTTCTATCAACCAAATACAAACAGATTTGTACCATAATAATCTGAAAAATTGACAGCAAAACTTAAAGCCATAAGTGACACATTTACCATATCTTGTATCACAAATAAATTAAATGCTTACGAAAATGGTATCAAGCAAATAATCTGAAACTTAGACACCATATTTTTCAACAATGAACTAAATTGGTATTTTAATTTCAAAATTTGTAGAGGCCATACCACTGAAATCAAGAATTTTTTAGAACATAGGAACAGTGTGAAAACACGAGAATCTAAACCACCGAGCAAGGCTATTATTCTTTGTAAAATACCACAAATTTCCCCTTACTACATAAACATTTCGAGAAAAAACAAAGAGCTAGAAAAGTTCGAATTCAAGAAATAATGACATGTTAATGGCCAGTGTTGTCTTAAAACATATGTTACGTATTGGATAAAAATTAAGAATCAAAATTAGGAAAAAATCCTTTCGGCGAGAAATTTCTAGCTCTTTGTTTGTGGCGCTAATTGATGCCGGTGGGAAAGTCTTGGCGAAGTCGAGAAGCACAACACCTGTGAGCAGCTCTCGAGATCATGAATTTTGGTATGGGTTATTTGCCCTAATTGTATCTTTCATTTGTTTGTGAAGGTAGAGTTGTTTTATAAAGTGCAGTTAGAGGCGGAGGAAATTTTAGGACGAGAATTTTGTGGCGGTTCTCTCTGGACAATCCGGGTGGCAGTTCTTCTCGACAAACGCCCCAAAATAAGAGAGCTGGTTTGGAGGCGGTTTTACTTGTAAACCGCCACCCAATTTTTTTTTAATTAGAGGCGTGTTTTTAATGAATCGCCTGAAGATGGGATTTTTGAGGCGGTTCGATATTAAGAACCGTCTCTCGTTCCTCTTTTTTTTTTCCAAGTTAATGCCAGATAAAAAGGATTTCGTTTATAGTTTTCCGTGCGATGGCCCGGGGCGAGGGGGTACTTGTGATATTTCAGCATGGGATGCATTTTATTTGGCAATTTTTTGAATGTTAAATACTATTGGATGGGTTACTTTTTATTGACATTGGAAGCACATCACATTATGGCAGGGTAACGTTTCACAGTTTAATGAATCTTCCACTTATTTGATGGGGTGCGGGCCGCGAGAGCGGTACCAAATCGAGGCAAACTCTGAATACTAGATATGGCCTCAAAATAACAGGGGTCAAGGTCGGCCAGTGAGACGATGGGGGATAAGCTTCATCGTCGAGAGGGAAACAGCCCGGATCACCATTTTTTTTTTTACCTATTATTAGGCTGTTAAAATATTACAAATGCCACTTTTTTGTATTTAGCTGCGTTTCTAAGCAGGGACGGCAATCACGCCCCGCCCCGACCCGTGGTGTTTGGGGCGCCCCGTTCTGTGACTCGTGACGGGGCGAGGCGGGTCTAGGAACCGTCTCCGTCCCGCTGGATATTTTTTATTTTTAAATATATTTTATATATGTTTTAAATATTTATTTTATATGAATTATTAAATTTTTTTCATTTAGTATTGTTTTAAATAATTCTTTATCTTATATTTAATTTTTATTATAAAATATATGTATTGTTATATATTAAAATAATTTGAAATTTAATAAAAATAATAAAAAGTAAATATAACAGGGAGACCCGACCCGACTCGTGAAGGGATGACCTGACACGTGGAGTGGTCCGGGTCCTCTCTAGTACCCGACCCGACCCATTGTCATCCCTAGTTTCTAGCTTAAACCGCCTCATATGCACCGTCTCAAATATCATTTTGTGCACTAGTGTTCATTTAAAAAAAAATCATGTTATTGTCAAGTATTAAAATACTTACACTAAATAGGTAAATTATCAAAAAATGTACAAAATTATTTCGATTGAATTTTTTTTCTGATGTGGCGTGATTCAATACTTTCTTATTATTTTTCTTTAATTTTAAAACCCGGGAAGAAATTAAGCGTTGTCTGTTAGCTCAGTCATGGGCTTTATAAATATTAGGCCCGAATATATGGATGATATTGTGGGGTCCCGGCAGACTGTATGGAAAGAATCACAGGCCCAGGCCTATTCTGGTCATTTAAGCGAGAAATTTATTATTTTTGGGGACTTAGCATACAAGAGAAATTCTAATTCTAAATCGGTCATGGTATTTATGGAATTATGGTGCGAGAAGGAAACTCTGGCATGGGAGCAGTCTATGTTAAAAGGGTGCACACCTCTCTTTATTTTTAAATTGTTTTATCACGATTTGGGCACTCGAAAATATCTCTCGCACTATCTAACTTAAGTATCGGAGGGCCTTCGCCGGGGCCGTCCACCGCCTTAGCTGAAGGTATGTTTTGCAGGATCGGTTAGGTCGCCAGGAGACTCTTTGGAAACTTATCAGGTCGCTGTGACGCTATCTCATCGTTGTTCATGTCGCGGATCTCATATTTGAGGTTAATACCCCCTATTCTTGGTAACCAATCCTTTTGGTTTTATTTTTGACGTGATGTTATTCTACATTTTCTCATCATTTTTCTTTAATTTTAAACATTAAATTGCTGACAAAAATCCATTTTCCCTTCCTTTCTTTTTCTTAAAATAATTTAATAAAGTTTAATAAATAAAAATTAAAATAAATCAATGATAAATACAAAATTATAAAATAGATTTTAAAAAATTATAACATAAATATAAAAATTTATATGATTTTTTATTATTAATGATATTTTAATTAATAAAAAGATAATAAATCAGAAATAAATATAAAAACATCAATGAATCTTAATGAATATAAAAAATATAAATATTTATATGAAAAAACCTGTTTTAAATTAATTTCCAATATAATTTTATTTATTTATTTTATAATTTCTTAATATATATTTTATTTTTTATATTTATCTTAAATTTTTATTAATTTATTTTATTAATTAGATTTAAAAAAATAAAAATAAAAAAGGAAAAAAAATTAAGGCAAAACAGGTTTGTAATGTTTATAATTATAAAAAAATGATAAGATAATATAGAATCACATCATGTCAGCAAAAACTCGATTAAACAATTTTTGGACCTTTTTGATCAATTCGCCAATTTAGTAGACGTGGTTTGACGATGGTCAATGTCAAGCACCTTTTTTGGTATGCGTCCAATATAATGGATCTAAAAACATTTCTTTCCCAAGTTTTTTCTTCAATTTAATGTTTAAAATTAAATAAAAATGATAAGAAAGTATTTAATCACGTCACGTCAACAAGAAAGCCCGATCGGATTAATTTTGTACCTTTAGTGTAGGTGTTTTGATAATGAACAATATAATGGTCATTTTTTGAATAGAATATAAAAACAATTTTTCATCGATAATACCTACAATATTCTCATCTGTAAACAACTTGTTGGTCATTTGCTAGTATTTAATTGGCATATAGTTTTCGGAAAAAATCTCTTTTTTTCTGTATAATTGCAAGCTTTCGTGATATAGTCATCTATATAAGTAAATTTTGTCGGTATACGTATATTGTACTTTTGTTTTTGGTAGTGATTTATATTTTAAATATTTTCGTCGTAAATGGCACTTATTTTTAATTTCATAATTTATATCCGGACCTACTAATAGTTCATGTCTTTTTACATGCACACTAGTGTTTAACCCGTGCTATGCACGGAGCGAATTGAAAAGATGATGTAAATTTATTCGATTTAAGTGTAATATTATTAATTTATTAATGTAATAAAATAACTTAAAATACTCAAGTCACGATTTGGTCAACACGAGCAAATTTAAAACAAAGGGCGTGGATATACACACCTCGTTTTATTTATTAGTTCACCCCACTAAAACTGTTATCACAAATATGTCAATATTATCCTTAAATCCTACACCCCAAATATTTCATCTCCTTCAACTCTCTACCACCACTTCAACCGTCGCCCATCACTTAAACATTGTATTGTTCGATCAAACCCCTAATTTGCATTTGTTTCTCACCCTTTGTCGCCCATCCATCACTTACCTTTAACCACCCATCATGATTTTTCTTCTTCCTATTCGACGGTGGCGGCGACGGTGTGATGGGCGATGATAATGGCTGAGTTGGAGTGGTGCATTTTTGTTGATTTTTTCTTAGTGAGGTGAACTCATTAATAGATAGGGTGCCTATATTCGCGCCCTAAAAAAACTAAAGGTAAATAACTCCACATTCATATATTATGAAACAACTTTTTGCATACTACATTATACGTCAAATAATAGTTTAACTCACATGACAATAGTTTTAACCTCTCCCATTTAGTTAGTCGCGAAACAATCATATTAGTCACTTTTATTACAAATCATTGAGTTCATCTCCTTGTTTAATCTTTGTATCAAAGATTATAATAAATTTAGGCTTTTCTAATTGTCGGTATCCATTGTACTTGTTTATCAACGTGTACACGAAAGTTATCATTAGATTATGTCATAATTCAATCACATCAATCTGTCTGAGTACAACTGAGTAATCTAATTTTCTTTAGTCGTACTTTGTTGTACGTTTTATTTTAGATATAATTTATATCAACATAATTATACAATTATTAAATAAATCTTTAACCAATAAAAATATAATACTTGTAATATAAATTTGAAAAAAAATATAAAATCAACTAAATAAATACAAAAAACTGTAATTTAGATTATAAATATATATTAATTAAATTATAATTAAAAAAATCACAAAAACCATATATATTATAAACAATATAAAATAAATCCTAAACCATTTTAAAATTGGATAAAATAATATGAATTCTAAATAATTATTTAATAAAAAAAAACAAAAAAAATTATAAAATAAAAAATAAATCATAAAAGAATATGAAATATGTTAAATATATATAAGAAATATATTTTATATCAAATAATAAAACAATAAATCTTATTTCACAATGATTTTATAGAATAAATTAAAATAATTTAAATCCTGAATAATCATTTGCTAAATTCTAAA
>BMAC01000063.1:1472099-1542051 GCA_014905375.1 Phtheirospermum japonicum | reverse complement strand
AAAAAAAAAGAGAAAAAAGTGTCATTGTCAAGTTTGTGACACGTTTAGGGTCAAAGTTTGGGTCATCCGAGTTTACTCGAGTCACATATAGAAAATTGAATTTGTCCTCGTATCACCTGATTTGGTCAAGAAATAAATTAATGGATGAAAATACAAGTTTTTGTTACTGATAATAGTTTTTTTTGTATTCGTTGCATCAATTCTCTAATTGTACTCATACTATTTTTTTTAGTTAACAAAATTATTAAATATTTTCTTAAAATTAAATTATAAATTTTTATATTTTTTTTATTCACTTTATTTCTTTCCCAATTTTGTTTATATGATATTAAATTTCTTGTAATTTCTGATATTTTTATTTTATATTTAGTTAATAATATTCTATAATTTAATGGTAATTATTTTATAGCTATGTATTCAAATTTAATTTTATAATATTATCAGCCTTTTGGTTTGTTTTCTATTTTTTGTATTTATTAAATAACTATTTGTAATTTAGTTATAAGTTATTATATTTTATTTATAATAAAAATAAATTTATTTGATATCATTTGACATATTTATTTCTTGATTTTTTTTTGGGGTTTTGAAGATTTATAAACTAATTATTTAGATTTATTTTTATATTATATATTTATATCTTATTTTTCAGATTTCTTATACACACGCACACAAAATATTTTTGTAGTTGCTATTATTTTTTTTATTTTTTTTATATTTTACGATTCTCTTTTTTATTTTTATATTTATTTAATAATTTTATAGAATCTAATTATAATTTTTTTTTGAGTTAATTTAACTTATTTTATGAGTTTTCTCTTTAATTTTATTTGATTGTTGAATTTTCGATTTTATTTTATATTTATTAAATAAATATTTATAGTTTAATTATAAGTTCTTATATTTTTATCTATATGATTTTATTAATATTTTTAATTTTATTTAAAGCATTTGAAAAAATATTTGTATTTTACTTTTGCTTTTTTGGGTTTTTTAAATTTATTAACTGATTATTTACATAGTTTTATATATTTTAAATAATTTTTTATATTTTATATTTTTTTCAAAACAAAATTATATTATTTTTATTTTTCTCAGGTTTTATTTATTATTATACATAATTCTTTCATATATTTAATATTTTCTTTACCTAAATGATAATCTCTTAAAAAATATTTACATAAATATTATATAAATAATAAATATGTATACTACATATAGTAAGTAAATGAGCGAGAAAATCTTGAGAAATATTTTTAAAAATGCTAGAATTTTTATATATATATATATATATATATATATATATATATATAGATAGATAGATAGATTACTCTTTCTAGCCTACATTTAAAAAAAAAAAATTCAAATAAATGTGTGCATAATTACTCTTTCTAAACATATTTTGATCATTTTTACACAAACGTTGAAAATGCAGGAAAAACTCAGTAAATATATTAAAATCACGAAGATGAGTTTTGAAAAGCAAATCAGGACACATGTGCTAATTATTAAATGTTTTCTTGAGCATGCATCATATGCTATTAGGACACACACTTACTTTTAACTTATTCAACATTTATCTCCAACATAACTTTAACTTTTCATATGCAGGCGCAATTTTTTTTCCTACATAAATTCTATTTTATAAGTTGGTGATGCAAGTGATTACAAAACTAGGTCTAGAACATAAGCTAAAAAGATTTTAAAACTTAAATAATAAAATAAACAAAAGGAAGTTTCTTCACAAAATAGATAGCAAAATCATCACCTATAAATACCCAAACAACATGACACTTATTTTCATCACACAAGCTCATAGTAAATTAATTCCTCCAATAGTTCATCCTTTTATAATTAGTTCATTTCTCCTCTTGTTTTAAGGCAAAAACAAAATGGCAGTGATCAAACATTCCCAGGAAATCAAAGTCCGTGTCTCGCCTAAAAGGATGTTTAAGGCCATGGTGGTTGAACCCTACACCGTCTTGCCCAAAATCATGTCCGGCGCCATCAAGAGCGTCGATTTGCTCCACGGAAATGGTGGTCCCGGTACAATTATGCAGACTAATTTCTCTGATGGTAAGTTTTTGTGTACTATATAGTAATTAACTATATCGCGGATAATATATTAATTTTCCTTTAAATCCAATTAATGTATTTTTATTTATTTTTTTACAAAAATAGGCATATGTCCTTAGTTGATGTAATGTAATGGAATACATGATGCAATAAGATTTTACAAAATATATTTTTGGAAAAAATAATAAAATTAATCGGATGTGTGCATTGTGTAATTAAATTTGCAGGCTCGCCAGCCCCATACCTCAAACACAGGGTTGATGCCATTGACACTGAGAACTGCACGACAAAGTACAGTTTGATCGAAGGAGGCTGGCTTGACGACAAGCTCGAATCGATCGACTTTGATGTCAAGTTCGTGGAATCGGGCGATGGAGGGTGCGTGATCAAGATAAACGGTGAATACCACACTAAGGGTGATGCTATATTGAAGGACGACGACATTAAGGCGGGAAAAGAGAAAGCAAAAGGATTTTACATTGCTGCTGATGAATATCTTTTTGCCAACCCTAATGTCTGCGCTTAATTTAGTTACCTTTGGATTATGTTTGTGTCTGAATAAAGCCTTGTACTATAAGGTGTTTGTATGTGTCTGTTTTTCAAATCTATGTATGTGTTGTTGTTTAAGTCTTTGAAACCAGTTTATGTTGTTTTAACTGCAAGTGCCAATTTGTTTGTGTTGCAACAAATATAATGGCAACATTGGTCCTGTAAGTTGGCCTACCTTGCTTTTAGTATTGGTTTAACTTTGTAATAATTTATAATTTGCAGTAACTTTTTAGAATTGACAGCTTGGCTAATGTAACATTTACACTTATTATTCAACTAAGCTTAATTTAAGTATCGTATAGTTGTTGACTAATAAAGATGAGATAAATTAATTAAACCATTGAGATAGACACTTGAATAAATATTAAGTTTAATCGAGTGATTTGGAATGAAAGCAATTTCACCAAAGCTCTATATAAAGGTTATAATTCGCTGAGTTCGAGTGAATGTTCTTTATATATTGAGTTTGTCCAACTAAGTCATCTATGAGTTTTGTTTGGATCATCATTGGATTGATGTCATATATAAAGGCCTATAGGGTCACACTATATGCGATTAGTTTTTCGATTTAAGAGTGTATCAAGAAAGTATTAAATATTCAATTTAGAATTGTAATATTTAATTGTTAATAATTATGATGTTAATTTCTATTTGATAGAAATTATTTAATTAAACTAAATTGGATTTGAATTTAATTATTTATATTATATTAATAAAGATACTTGGGCTAAAATTATTTTTGGCCCATGTCTTGGACAAGTTTAATCCTTTTTAGAATTAGGATTCTCTTATGTACATAAAGTCATAAGTTGAAAATAATGAAAAACATGAGAGTTTTAAGAAAACATAAATTCTAATTTTGAGATTGAGAGTTATTGGGCTTTCTTGAGATTTTTGGCGGTGACGGCAATCGGGGCCCAAATCGAAAACCCTAAATTTGATTTAGGGCTTGGGTAGAAATTTTGAGAATTTGATATAATTTTGGACTTGATTGTATTTTTAGAAATTTATGAAATCACAGACTTGCCTTTTGAAACCTCCGAGGCTGCCCATAACTTTTCAGAAACTACGTTTTGACACCAAAAACTTTTCAAAAAGTTGTTTTAAGTCCAAATGACATTTCTGTAATTATTAAAAATTTTGAAAATTGCAGAAAGGACCCTCAAACTTTCAAAAAATCTTAAGGGCCTGTTTCGCTATGCTGAAAATTTTGAAATTTGTACGTTTACTAAAAGTCTTTTAAAATTGTCTTAGAAATTAACTTTAAATTTAGAATTTAATTAATTTCGAAGTTAGAGCATTTTTAAAAATTATTTAGAAATAAGAATTAAATTTGGAATTTAATAATTTCTAAATCTAAACCTTTTTAAAATTATTTAGAAATAAGAATTAAATTTGGAATTTAATAATTTCTAAATTTAAACCTGTTAAAGTAATTTAGAAATCAGATTAAATTTGGAATTTAATTTTTCTAAATTTAAATGATTAACCCATGATTATTATTATATTATTGCATTATTTGATAAAGTGAATCAAATTAAAATTTTGAATTTTGATTTAATTATGGAATTATTCCTCTACTTGCAATAATTGTCTATGTGCTCGTATATTACTTTTTAGCATAGAGCCCGCATATATTGTCTGGGTAGGCGGCGCCCAGTATTTGTCGAACCGTTTGCTTACAAACTCTGGGTAGGTGACGCCCAATATTTGTCGGACCGTTTGCTTATAAATTATGGGTAGGCGGCGCCCAATAATTGTTACTTTTCAATTGGATATTGTTTATTGTTAAACCCCAATAAATGTTTTCCAAATAAAATATGAGTCTCATCTTGGATGAACGCGTTGTCCATTATAATTGGGTGAGTACGAAACCTTTTTCGTCCATGAGTATTTGCACCCTAGTGCTAGCTCCGGTCGACGAGATCAAGGCTCGCTCATAGGTGCATATGTTTGCGATCGTGTAATGGGGTTGACTCACTTAGTTCTTTCTTGTCGCCTTAGCGTCGGAATCAACTAAGGGCGTAAAATCGAATTAGATTTGATCGACCAAGAGTTATAATTGTCTATAACTAGTTTGGACACCTACCAGTTGTGCTATTGTGGTCATCAGCCCTAGCAGAGGTTGCAATAGTATGAATATGGATCTTGGCTCACTATGATCATATTTGATATGAGTTCGTATTCTACCCTGGAATCGTAGAATATGTTAAAATACTGGGAGCTAATTATTAATGTTCTTATTAATTAGTTAATAATTGTGATCTTAGGAATTAGAATTAGAGTTTTAATTCCCGCTCTATTAATTTTCTCCAGATTAGTTAAGATGTCGAATTTATCATTGAAATGTTTGGTTAAAACGAACAAGTTGACTGGACCAAACTTTATGTATTGGTTCCGCAATCTGCGTTTAGTTCTGAGACAGGAAAAGATTGAGTATGTGTTGGACACACCTGTTCCTAAGATTCCTGATAAAAATTCTCCTGAATATGCCGAGTTTGACATGGGTATTCATGAGAAATATAAGGATGATGCAACTTCGGCACAGTGTGTAATGCTAACTGCGATGACAACAGAATTGTAGAGGCAGCATGAACACATGTCCCCTTATAAAATGTTGGAGCATTTGAAGAGTCTCTATACTTCGCAAGCTCAAACTATGGAGTATGAGCTGCTAAGAGATCTCTTTAAATGCAAGCTTCATGATGGGGGTAAGGTGTCTGAGTATGTCTTGAAGATGATAGGGTTGATTGAGAGGTTGGCTTCGATTGGAACGAACCTACCTGAAAATGTCTCAGTCAACTTGATCATGAATTCGCTTCCTAGTTTATTTGAGAACTTCATTGTGAATTATAATATGAACAATACGAAAGCGAAGCTTCCCGAGCTTCATAACATGCTTAAGACATATGAGTCTTCCACCTCAAAGGGCAAAGCTGTACTCATGGTGAGTACATCTGCTAGATCTAACCTGAAAGGTAAAAAAAAAACAAAAAAAAAACTAAGGTTGGGTCTAAGCCTACAGCATTGAAGCCAAAAGGAGGTGCTCGTAAGAAGCCAGCATTGGCTAAAGATGTGTGCTTATCTTGAAAAGAAAAGGGACATTGGAAGAGAGACTGTGAGAAGTGGAAAACATTAGATGTTTCCGCCTCCTCAGGTATGTTTGTCATTGAGATAAATATGTCTATTAATAACTCTCAATGCTGGGTATTTGATACCGGATGTGGCTCACACGTTTGTAATAATGTGCATGGGCTAAGTGACAGCAGGATGGTTAGACCGGGGAAGTTTGCCTGCGCATGGGTAATGGAGTAAAGGTTGTTGCCGAGCGTGTAGGGACTTATAAATTAGATTTATCCTCGGGTTATAGACTAAATTTATATAATTGTTATTTTGTTCCATCGATTACGAAGAATATTGTTTCCATTCCGATGTTAGACATTGAAGGGTTTTCCTTCCATTTTGCTAATAATAATTATTTATTTACGCATAATGGTATTATGGAAATGCTCCACTTGTGAATGATTTATATGTTCTTGATTGTAGTCGTGACATTCTCAATGTGGAAAACAAACGTATAAAGTTAAGTAATATGAATAATCCCACTTACTTGTGGCATTGTAGGCTTGGTCACATAAATGAAACAAGAATCGCAAGGTTAAGAAAGTTAGACTACTTAACACCATTTGATTTTGAGTCTTATAGACAATGCGAATCTTGTCTCAAAGGAAAAATGACCAACAAGCCATTTTTTGGGAAAGGCATACGAGCAAAAGAGGTGCTTGAGCTGGTTCATACTGATGTATGCGGACCTTTTCCTACTCAAGTTAGAGGTGGTTATTCATACTTCATTACTTTTACTGATGACTTCTCTAGGTTTGGACATGTGTATCTTTTGAAGCACAAGTTAGAGGCTTTTGAGAAGTTTAAGAAGTATAAGTTAGAAGTTGAGAAACAAGTTGAAAAGAGTATTAAGACTCTTCGATCGGATCGACGAGGAGATTACTTGAGTAAAGAGTTTCTCGATTACTTAAAACTTCATGGAGTCCAATCGCAATGGACGCCTCCTGGAACACCACAAATGAATGGTGTTTATGAAAGGAGAAATCGAATCTTATTAGATATGGTTAGATCCATGATGAGTTTCTCAAATCTTCCGACATACCTATGGGGGTATGCTTTACTGAACTCAATCTATGTTTTAAATAGAGTTCCATCGAAGTCAGTAAATAAAACTCCATATGAGTTATGACATGGCAGGAAGCCATCACTTACGCACATGCGAACCTGGGGTTGCCCTGCATATGTAAAGAAGATGCTTACTGACAAGTTGGAATCTAAAAGTGAGAAATACTATTTTGTGGGGTATCCTAAAGAAACACGAGGATACTATTTCTATCTTCCTGGAGAACATAAGGTCATTGTTTCAGGCAAGCGACTTTCTTTGAGGAAGACTATGTCTCAAGAACCGCAAAGTGGCGTGGAGGTTGAAAACTTGTTTAATGACCTATACAAGAATTCAGTGGGAGCTTTTGGTCATTCCTATGGTGAAAATTTGTCACTTAGAGGGCAATCTTTAGCCAGTGGGAGCATTGATAGAATTGATGCAGTAATGCAAAATTTATTATCGCAACCAATAGAAGACCAATCAATGGTTGCACAACTCCCTCCTCAAGAAGTTCATGTTGATGACACTTCTGAGGAACCTCAAAATGCTGGACCATCCAGCACAGAAGAACCTTCTCATGATCAGAACACTCAAAATACTCAAACGCGTGATAACCAACTTCTTAAGTCTACTAGGATTCATAGGTGACCGGAAAGATTAAACTTCTTGTAGAGTGTCAATGTGACGTGGAAATTCCGGACGATGATGAACCTTGAACTTACATTGAGACTATGTTAGACATTGACTCAAAGAGGTGGCTTGAAGCCTTGAAATCAGAAATGGACTCGATGTACACAAATCAAGTTTGGAACTTTATTGACTTTCCATTTGGGGTTAGACCTATTGAATGCAAATGGGTCTTCAAGAAGAATATCGATGCAAATGGTAAGGTACAAACCTACAAGGCTAGGTTGGTAGGAAAAGGTTATAGTCAGCGAGAAGGAACTGACTATGATGAAACCTTTACTCCAGTTACGAAAATCAAGTCCATTAGGATTTTACTTGCTATAGCTTCATACTATGATTACCATATTTGGCAGATGGATATTAAAACTACTTTCCTCAATGGTGAATTGACCGAGGAAGTGTATATGATACAACCGAAGAGTTTTACATCTGAATCGAAACTCAAATCGGTATGCAAGCTACAAAAGTCTATTTATGGACTTAAACAAACCTCTGGAAGTTGGAATATTTATTTTGATAAAGCAATCAAATCGTCTGATTTTTTCAGAAACAAAGAAGATCCATGGATTTATAGTAAACGCACTGGAGGGAGTATTATTTTTATTATTATATATGTTGATGACATATTGATAATTCAAAATGATACTCTTGTCATGCAATCAGTAAAGGACTGGTTGTCCAGCACCTTCATGATGAAGGACTTGGGTGAAGCCTGCTATATTCTTGGAATTAGGATCTATCGGGATAAACCTAATAGAATATTGGGGCTATCACAATCCATGTACATAGATAAAGTGCTGAGACGGTTCTCTATGGAAAATTCCAACAGATGATATATTCCGATGGGTCATGGTCTCAAGTTATCGAAGAAGGATGGTCCTTCTACTGATAAGGAACTTGAGAGCATGAAAAGAACCACATACGCTTCAGTAATAGGATCAATCATGTATGCCATGATTTGCACAAGGCCAGGTGTGGCTTATGCACTTAGCATGACTGGCATATTTCAGAAGAATCCTTGGGAAGAACACTGAAAAGTAGTCAAGAGTATTTCTAAATATCTTAGAAGAACTAAAGAATATTTCTTAATATATGGTGGACAAAAGGAATTGGTAGTTACTGGGTACACTGATGCTAATTTCCAAATATACCATGATGACTTCAAGTCACAATTTGGGTATGTCTTTTTTTTAACGGTAAGGTAGTAAGTTGGAATAGTTCCAAGCAAACTATTGCCGCTGATTCGGTAAATCGAAGTTGAGTACATTGCTTCATAAGAGGCAGCTAAAGAAGTTGTCTCGATAAATAAATTCTTAAGGAATTAGGGGTAGTTCCTAGCACCAATATCATTGTATTGTGACAACATTGGTGCTATTGCGCTAGCAAAGGAATTGAGATCCATGAACAACAACACGCATGTACTAAGATGCCACCACTTGATCAAGGAGATAGTGGAGATATGAGAAATTAAAATAGAGTGTGCTCAAAATCATCATGTTCTATGTAACATGACATGATGAGCATTTCGTAAGCCTGAATATTGGATATATAAGTGATTGGCTCTAGGCCAAGTGGGAGATTGAAAGTATGAATGTTCTAGATAAAATCAGATTTAAAGACATTATACTTGATCACAATTATAATATATATCGTAATATATATGGCATTACATTTATTGAATTATTATTTTGATTGTTTGTGATTATTCATATAAATGTTCTCGTAGAGTTAATGTTGTCATTGATATGGTGAGATATCATTGATAAAACATTACTCTTAAAATAGCCACGACTAATGATTATCAAGATTGGGATAGTGATAATATAATATATGTCGGCATGTGTTCTACATCACATTTTAGAGAATGCAGTAAGTCTCACGATTGCGAATAATAGTTATTTGTGATCGACACATAGATACTTTGAAGAGTATTGGTAAACCTTACTGATAAGTTATTTATTGTATGTCTATAAACTTATCAGTGGATAAAGCGTGTGATAATCCTTTAACTTGAGGTCAATACGCACCTTGTTTACTGAGTGATGTACTTTGACCATGACCAATGCTTGCACTCCTTTCGGGGTAGATACGGCTTGTGTTGGGTGCATCATGATGTAAATGAAGGTGGTAGTTGAGCCGAGAAAGAATTCATTTCTCGATTGGAATTTCGAGAGAGATCACTCATAATCTCTATATTAGGTTGATTAAAGTTATTGGTCAATGCAAGAGACATATTCAATATAGTAATTATAGTATTGTCTAGTTGTCGACTAATAAAGATGAGATAAATTGATTAAGTCATTGAGATAGACACTTGGATATATCTTAAGTTTAATCGAGTGATTCAGAATGAAAGGAATTTCACCAAACCTCTATATAAAGGTTATAATTCGCTGAATTCAAGTGAATGTTCTTTATATATTGAGTTCGTCCAACTAAGCCGTCTAAGAGTTTTGTTTGGATTATCATTGGATTTATGTCATATATAAAGGCTTATAGGGTCACACTATATGCGATTAGTTTTTCGATTTAAGAGTGTATGAAGAAAGTATTAAATATTCAATTTAGAATTGTAATATTTAATTGTTAATAATTATGATGTTAATTTCTGTTTGATAGAAATTATTTAATTAAGCTAAATTGGATTTGAATTTAATTATTTATGTTATATTAATAAAGGTACTTGGGCTAAATTTATTTTTGGCCCATGTCTTGGACAAGTCCAATCCTTTTTAGGATTAGAATTCTTTTATGTACCTAGTATAAATATAACATAAAGTCATAAGTTGAAAACAATGAAAAATAAGAGAGTTTTTAGAAAACATAAATCCTAATTTTGAGATCGGGAGTTCTTGGGCTTCTGAAGTTGGATCTTGCAGTCGGACAATTAATCGCGTGAATACCTTAGTGTTGAGCTCGGACCTGTATTTACTGTAAGGGTTTCATACTTTTATCTCGTTTATTTATCGTATAAATATATTCGTTCAAATGATGGATCTGTTGGATCTACAAAAATTTTAAACTTTCGCTGCACGAGCATGGTGTTCGTCTTTACGAATTCCAATACTATGTACTAGGCGAGGCGTTTTTTCCGCACATTGATGCCGCCTTTAGAACACCGGTCATGCACGCAAATTGCATATTTTTATGACACGTCATCACTCATTAGTAAGATGTTTCGTTTCCCTTGTAATGGTACTTGCACCTACTACCTTTTGAGTGTAGTTTGGACAGTCACTTAGGCATGGCAGGTTATACGGCTTCAAGAACTTATAAGTGAGACATGTTCTTAGAGATAAAGGTGAGTGAGTAATTTTTCAACCACAGATCAAAATGGACCCAATAATAATATTTTAACTTTGAAATGTGAGAGTTAATTTGATTGCATCTTGAGATAATGGGTAAAAGTTTTTTTTTAATCAAATAAGTTATTTCAAAACTTAATTTGATCACCTAGAAGATTAGAAAGCACCCCCAACTTGGACTTTGAAGCCTGCATTCTAGATACTCTTTTTGTTCTTATCTTTAGTTTCTCGAAATACTATAAATAAGTCTATGCTTACCCCAGCCAGTAATTATAATAAATAATATTCAAAAAAAAATACTCGTAGTTAAAAATATTTTTTTATCAACTATAATAAAATAATATTTACAAGATATTTATAAATTTTTTTATTTTTCAAATAAAACACTTTTAACACACTTAGAGGCACCATTAAAAGGAAATGCAAGCAAAATCACAGATACATTATCAGTGAAAACTGATAAAAAGCTGCAAACACAGTAAAATAAATCGAGCTCATTCTTGTATTATATTCCAAGATAAGCATACATTTTTTCCTCATAAATGTTTGATGTACTAAATACAGTAACATTAGTTCTACATACTGATCTTGCACTTGAAGCTTCTATCAACCAAATACAAACAGACTTGTACCATAATAATCTGAAAATTGACAGCAAAACTTAAAGCCATAATTGACACTTTTACCATATCTTGTATCACAAATAAATTAAATGCTTTCGAGATCATGAATTTTGGTATGGGTTATTTGCCCTAATTGTATCATTCATTTGTTCGTGAAGGTAGAGTTGTTTTGTAAAGTGCTGTCAGAGACAGAGGAAATTTTGTGATGAGAGTTTTGTGGCGGTTCTCTCTGAACAACTCGGGTGGCAGTTCTTCTCGACAAAATGCCCCAAAATAAGCGAGTCGGTTTTGGAGGCGGTTTTACTTGTAAACCGCCACCCGGGTTGTTTTTCTTAGAGGCGTGTTTTTAATTACTCGCCTCCGTACAGGGTAGTACTCTTAGAAAGATAGAATATCACCGCGTGAATGGGTATTTGAAGCAGTTCGATATTAAGAACCGTCTCTCGTTCCCCCTTTTTTTCTTTTTCTTTTTTTTTTTTTTTTTAGGCTGTTAAAATGTTACAAATTCCACTTTTTTGTATTTAGTTGCGTTTCTAGCTTAAACTGCCTCATATGCACCGCCTCAATTATCATTTTGTGCACTAGTGCTCATTTTAAAAAATAAAAATAAAAAATCATGTTATTGTCAAGTATTAAAATACTTACACTAAATAGGTAAGTTATCATAAGATGTACAAAATTATTCCGATTGAGCCTTTTTTTGCTGATGTGGCGTGATTCAATACTTTCTTATCATTTTTCTTTAACCCGGGAAGAAATTCATTTTGATCCAATTGATACGTGACATTGGTCATCGTCAAACCATGCCTACTAAGTTGGCCAATTGATCAAAAAAGGTCCAAAAAAACTTGATCGAGCATTTTTTTTGACGTGATGTTATTCTACATTTTCTTATCATTTTTCTTTAATTTTAAACATTAAATTACTAACAAAAACCCATTTTGCCCTTCCTTTCTTTTCTTGAAATAAAATAATAATGTTCAATAAATAAAAATTAAAATAAATCAATGATAAATATAAAATTATAAAAATAGATCTTTATAACATAAATATAAAATTTTATATGATTTTTTATTATTAATAATAAGAAAATTAATAAGAAAATAATAAAAATAAATATAAAAACATAAATGAATCTAAATGAATAAAAAAATATAAATATTTATATGAAAAAACCATTTTTTATTTATTTTCAATATAAATTTCTTAATTTATTTTATAATTTCTTAATATATATTTTATTTTTTATATTTATCTTAGATTTTTATTAATTTATTTTATTAATTAGATTAAAGGAAAAATAAAAAAATAAAAAAAAGAAAAGAAATAGGAAGGCAAAACAGGTTTGTAATGTTTATAATTATAAAAAAATGATAAGATAATGTAGAATCACATCATGTCAGAAAAAATCTCGATCAAACAATTTTTGGACATTTTTGATCAATTCGCCAATTTATTAGACGTGGTTTGACGCACGCACCTTTCATGGTATGCGTCCAATATAATGGATCGAAATAAATTTTTTTCCCAAGTTTTTTCTTCAGTTTAATGTTTAAAATTAAATAAAAATGATAAAGAAAAAAAAGTATTTAATCACACCACGTCAACAACAAAGTCCGATCGGATTAATTTTGTACCTTTTTTTGAAATTTTACCATCTTAGTGTAAGTATTTTGATACTAAACAATATAATAGTCATTTTTTGAACCGTGAACAATATAATAAAATATAAAAACAAGTTTTCCATCGTTAATACCTACAATATTCTCATCTGTAAACAAATTGTTGGTTGTTTGCTAGTATTTAATTGGTATATAGTTTTCGAGAAAATTCTTTCTTTCTTTCTTTTTCTTTTTTGGTAATATTCTATATATAATTGCAAGCTTTCGTGATATAGTCATCTATATAAGTAAATTTCGTCGGTATACGTATATTGTACCTTTTTTTGTTTTTGATAGTGATTTATATTTTAAATATTTTCGTCGTAAATGGCACTTATTTTTAATTTCATAATTTATATCCGGACCTACTAATAGTTCATGTCTTTTTACATGTACATTACTCTTTCGAACCTACATTTAAAAAAAAAATCAGTTCTAATAAATCTATGCAAAATTACTCTTTCTAAACATATCTTGATCATTTTTACACAAACGTTGAAACAAAATGAAAAACTCAGTAAATATTAAAATCATGAAGATGAGTGTGAAAAGCAAATCAGGACACATGTGCTAATTATTAAATGTTTTCTTGAGCATGCATCATGCTATTAGGACACACTTACTTTTAACTTATTCAACATATATCTTTTAACTTATTCAACATATATCTCCAACATAACTTTAACTATCACATGCAGGCGGAATTTTTTTCCTACATAAATTCTATTTTATAAGTTGGTGATGCAAGTGATTACAAAACTAGGTCTAGAACATAAGCTAAAAAGATTTTAAAACTTAAATAATAAAATAAACAAAAGGAAGTTTCTTCACAAAATAGATAGCAAATCAGCACCTATAAATATCCAAACAACATAACACTTATTTTCATCACACAAGCTCATAGTAAATTAATTCCTCCAATAGTTCATCCTTTTATAATTAGTTCATTTCTCCTCTTGTTTTAAGGCAAAAACAAAATGGCAGTGATCAAACATTCCCAGGAAATCAAAGTCCGTGTCTCGCCTAAAAGGATGTTRAAGGCCATGGTGGTTGAACCCTACACCGTCTTGCCCAAAATCATGTCCGGRGCCATCAAGAGCGTCGATTTGCTCCACGGAAATGGTGGTCCCGGTACAATTATGCAGACTAATTTCTCTGATGGTAAGTTTTTGTGTACTATATAGTAATTAACTATATCGCGGATAATATATTAATTTTCCTTTAAATCCAATTAATGTATTTTTATTTATTTTTTTACAAAAATAGGCATATGTCCTTAGTTGATGTAATGTAATGGAATACATGATGCAATAAGATTTTACAAAATATATTTTTGGAAAAAATAATAAAATTAATCGGATGTGTGCATTGTGTAATTAAATTTGCAGGCTCGCCAGCCCCATACCTCAAACACAGGGTTGATGCCATTGACACTGAGAACTGCACGACAAAGTACAGTTTGATCGAAGGAGTCTGGCTTGACGACAAGCTCGAATCGATCGACTTTGATGTCAAGTTCGTGGAATCGGGCGATGGAGGGTGCGTGATCAAGATAAACGGTGAATACCACACTAAGGGTGATGCTATATTGAAGGACGACGACATTAAGGCGGGAAAAGAGAAAGCCAAGGGAGTCTACATTGCGGCTGATGAATATCTTTTTGCCAACCCTAATGTCTGCGCTTAATTTAGTTACCTTTGGATTATGTTTGTGTCTGAATAAAGCCTTGTACTATAAGGTGTTTGTATGTGTCTGTTTTTCAAATCTATGTATGGTATTGTGTGTTGTTGTTTAAGTCTTTGAAACCAGTTTATGTTGTTTTAACTGCAAGTGCCAATTTGTTTGTGTTGCAACAAATATAATGGCAACATTGGTCCTGTAAGCTTTTAGTGCTGGTTTTAACTTTGTAATAATTTATAATTTGCAATAACCTTTTATAATTGATAGTTTGGCTAAATATAACATATTTCACTTATTATTCAACTATCTATATTAGCCACCTCATCAGATCAATACATATAAAACAAACAAACTATTCAAATTGTTTTATTTCAATATAATTTGATTTTTGATGAAGAATTTCAGTGTTTAGAGAGTATAATTTTGGGGGCAGGATATTGGTACCCCAAAATCTTATGAGAACACTCCCCATCATTCTTTTAAAAAAAAAAAAAAAAAAAGGACATCTTTGAGAAGACAAAAATAACCCTCTCATTAAATTGATTTAAAACAGTAAAAAAAGAAAAAGAAAAGAAAAAACTATCATCTTCTTCCTCTCAGAAACCTTCAAGGCCCATTTCAAAACCCACCCAAAACTCAATAAAGGAGTATGATAGTACAAATAAAATGGATGATGCAAGTATTCTCGACAATTTTTAGTGTTAAAATAATCACATTAATTGCTGTTTTTGTTCATTTTTCAACATTTTTTTCGTCATAACACTATACATTTGAGTTCATTGTCGTGGTTGTGTTTCGAAAAAAATCGAACACATCACATTTTTTAAAGAAAAAAAAGGTTTAACGAACAGAACAGAACAGGACAAAAAATAGAATGTTCGGAGCAGATTTCCGAACATAAATTTCAAGTTCGAAAATCTGATTCGAACAGTTTTTTGGCCAGAACACAATGTATTCAGTCATTTTTTTTTAACGCCCCGGAAGCGTTCGAAATTTGCTCTCGAACAGTAGAAAACCAAATATTTAAGTAACAATGTGTTTGAATAAAAAGACTTGAACGACTAAGTTGTGTTCGAAGAACCAGATTCGAATATCTCTAAATTAAAAAAAAATAGAAAAAAAATCCAATTTACTATCCAGAAAAATCTTTCAAAATTTATCAAACCCTAAAGCCTAAACAATTAATTATTTGAAAAAAGGAGAAACTTACAAGTGAGATTCAAAAGCCGATCCATTGTTGGTTGAAATCTTCGAATATGGAGGTCAATTTCAACTTCTTCGTCTTCCCTGGTCCGTTTCCTCTCTTTCTTTCTTTCTTTAATATTTTTTAAAACAAATAAGGAGTAATGTGGGAATGTTATAGGGTGGGGATAGTAGACATTAATATATTTTTATGCGTATTTGGGGTGTTTTCATAACCTGGGGTATTCTCATAATTTATTGGGGTGCCAATATCCGGCCCCATAATTTTGAATTAAATCTTGAACTGGTATAGTGAATAATTTAATTTAATATAATATATATGTGAGGCATGTTCTGAGAGTTTACTCGCTGCAATGCAAACCCCTAAGATAGAATCCCCGGTCATCAAAATAAAAGTAAATAAATAAAAATCAGCAATTAATTCTAGCTCATATGCGCAACGACTACGAACAAACAACATATGCGCGCGCACGCACGCGCACACACACACACACACACAAAAAAAAAAAAAAAAAAAAAAAACTAGAGGGAATAAAAATTAGCACACAATATTAATCAAAATATATGCAAGAATTAGCTTAATTAGAACCACAGTTGTCGCAAAAGCACGCACGTATCCGTGGAGCAGCTTAGATCGGTACAAAATTGCCACGACCACTGCAGGTTAAATGTCGAACCATCTACTACAAAGGTTACTAAGGGAGATATAAATTTATGAGAACTTTTAATTACCTGGCCAACATTTCGGTTTCAAAGTGATCAGACGTGCCGAAATTCCGATGTTTTCCATCGGCTAAATTAGATAAGCGAAAGCCTTGACTTGGAAGCTGGTTGATGAGAACAGTTTCGAGCTGGCAAGCCATGCTCTTGCCCGGCACCAAGAAATAAATAAACGACGCATTTTGCATTCCTTCCTTCAAGCGATGAGCACGGACTCGGCCCTGAAGGTCATCGGTCTGAAAATCCAAATTTCAACCAGAAAATCACTTTACAATGTTAATTAGGAGAACAAAAATAAATTAATTAACTAAATCCAGGCTTTTGTAGATACAAACTCAAGGAACTTTTTGGTAATCACACTGAACCCAAGGGCACTCTTTGCACTTAACACTAAACAAAATACCCATAAACAATTTATTTCTGTTGTTTATTTCTTTTGAATGATAAAAAATTTACTCTATTAGTTTAGCATTCACGAGGATTATCTGACAAAAGTACTTCTCATCAGAATAAGCTACATTTCTTCTGATGGAGCCCAAATTTATTTATTATTACAATTTTTTAGGTTAGTAATTTTTTTTAAACTTTTTCTACTGTTTTTCAATTTTGTTATTGTTTAGTATTTTACAGATTTTTAGGGAACATTTATTTAGTTATTTCAAAAACAAAATCAGTTGTTTGGGGGGAGAGATGGAGTTCAGTTTTTTAGTGTGTTTTTTTTAATTGAGTTTTCTATTTTTTGGCATTTAAAACACACACACACACACACACACAATTTGTGTTAGTGGATTCGTACAATGCAACCACATAAGTTAAAATGCATACCTCTCCAACATAAAGTTTTCTGTCGGGCCTAAGCATCACATAAACACTCGAAGCACCAATAGTAGATGGAGGCGGCTGCTCCTTAGCACCAATCAAAACACATCTCATTCCCGAAGGGGCCAAGATACCGTTGTTCTTGCACAAATCAATCATTCTTTTCTGACAGATATTAATAACAGCAATCTCAACTTCCTTGCACAAAATCTCAACGGGGCCCACCGACCGAACCTCGCTTGAGCGTTCTTTGTACGAATTATGTTTTGATTTCGACTCGTCTGTTCTTAACAAATCTTTCGCGTAAACCGAAACGTACAATTCCTCAGCCCGTTGTATTAATTCTTCGGGAACACCTTCTCTCTGAGCCGTTTCGAATGCGAGGCTCTCTCTGCAAATCCCGTCAATTAATTTCCACGTCGGCATGGTTTGATTATTGATAAGTTCGGCTCCCATGGCTTTAAAAACGGCATTTTTCGTTCTCAACGGCAAATCGAAAATTCCGTGGAGGTGGGTCGACACGATACCCAGACAACTAGTTGCGTCAAGAGTTTCGATTATACTGCCGGCTATGCATGTGCCCTTTGCTGTTTCGGTTCCTCGGCATATTTCATCGATCAGCACAAGGCTCTTCGAAGTGGCTCTTGCTATAATCGAACGAACTTCCGACATTTCAACCTGAGAAAATTAACACAAATGCAAATATTCCCTTAATTATCAAGTCAATGACAGAAACCAATTTACACGGTTAGAAGTCCCTCGTTCTTATACATACATGTATACAACTACATTTTGCGCAATAAAATATGGAGGAAAAAATTGTTTAAAAAAATAGATTCTCAATATATATATAATTTATTGAACCACCAGTCAAATCAAAAAACTAAAGACTAAAAAAAAATCTAATGGACTTTTTAGCACAATATAATTTTTGAGAAATATGAAAATATGATGGGGACGATCAACCTGAAACGAGCTCTTTCCATCAGCAGGGCTATCATAAGATTTCATGTGCAGCATAATCGAGTCGAAATGAGGAATAATAGCCGCTTCGGCTGGGACCATGAACCCGCATATCCCCAGTAGTGCAGCAGCACAAATCGATCTCAGCAGGCTCGATTTTCCACCACCATTTGGTCCAGTCAAGAGAAACAGTGAATTCATATCAATGTCATTTTTTACAGCGCCACCTTGAGCCGCATCGAACCAATATGGAGATAACCCAGTTATATTCATCCCCCCGGCTCCATGCAGTATTCCGTTATCCTGCATATATCCCATGTTTAAATGATGATTTTTTATTTCTTTTTTTAAAAGAGGACTTGTAAAATACCTCAGAGCTGTGACGTTGAGTGAGAGTGGGGAAGACCCATTTTCTTCTTCTTCCTTCACTGAATAAAATACAAACGTAAACATCAAGGATAAAAGGCATTGGGCAAATAGTGTAATAAGATATTATAGAACAACACAGTATATACCAAAAAAAATAAAAAAGAGAGAAAAATACTAATTGCTTTAAGAAATATTTATGTACCTTACATGGCCAAATAAAGCCTTAGCAATTACAAGCAACATGGACGCGAACACTAGAATATTGATATTTGTTTGCAGTTCGGCAGATAATCCTCTTAATAGTTCCATGACTTTTGCTTTTGCTTTGTCACCAGCCTCGTGATATCTGAAGCAGAGACCAAAAATTGTAAGATAGATAAATTATTATATCAAATTATCAATGAATATTACAAAAACTGCCCCTGAGGTATAGACAAATTCAACAAAATAAAAGGTTTCCTTAAAATTACAAATAACCCCTTGACATTTGTTTCTGTTTTACAAATTATACCATCAAGAGGATATTTGTTGGGTAAATATAAACCTCAAGGAGTATTTGTAATTTTGAATGATAATTGGAGTTTTTCGTAACTATTTCTAGGGATAAAACCCAAAATTTCTAAATATTAGAAAGACTAACACAGCTTACGTCATCAAAATTTTACAATCACACCCCTCAACTTTTCTAAATATTACAGATAACTCCAATTTTAGCCTGACTAAAAGTTGGGGCTATTTTTAATATTTCGGAAATTGAGGAGTGTAATTGTAAGATGATGTCAGCAAATTCCTTTATATCAACTAACGATTGGGGTAAAATATAAGAGTAATCAAACCTCAAGGGTGGTTTTGTAATTTTCAAAATTATCTTCTTTTTCCTTTTTTTTTTGGTAAATAACATAAACGTCGGAAGTAGTTTTTGTAATTATCCCTTATTTCTATCAAATCTGAAAATTGATTTTCACAGTATGAAACAAAGATCCACCTGGCTAACGCGTCGTCCACTTTCACTGTGGTAAACCATTCTTCGCCAACTTTTTTGCCTTTGGAATCAAAAGCAGGCCTCAGCTGTTTGATTTGTTCTTCTCCAGGTGTACCGGCCCACACAGACGGCACAAAACGTTTTCCCTTGAACCAAACAGCTTCATGCTCACGGGCATATAATATCTCTCCCTTTGGCCCTCCAAGCGGTGATGTCATCGCTCTAATCCTCCGAATTATAGGGACAAAATCTTCTTCAATCTAAAAATATCGGACATCTATTTAAGGAATCATATTCTAAAAAAAAGCTATATATTTTTTTTAATTATAAAAAAAATAAAAAATTGTGAGCTCAAAATGATTAGAAATATGACTAAATAATGGTAATTATCTTACAGCTACAGACAAGGCCTTAGCAGCTTCATCTACTTCAGCAAATTCTTCTTCTAAGTGAATTCTTTTTACACGGCCTTTCCAAGATGACTCCATGTCATCGAAAAAATCATTTGGGATAATCGTACGTGATGTTATCTTCTGATCAGTTTCGCCATCGAAGGAGATAATTTCACCAATTCTATGAGAAACGGATTTACATTCATTCACCTGAGGTTGAGAAGAAAAATATTTATGTTTTTCCCCGTAGATTTTATCAAAACTTCACAAAATTCATAAATTTGAATTGAAAAGCAGTTTATGATCAGAAAATAATTACTGACTAATGTCTCCAGTTCAACTTTTAATCCAGTTGCCACCCAAGTAGGATCCACTAGTAAATTCAAGATTTCGTTGAGCTCTGGATTTGTGTATAGTTGGATTATTTCATCGAGAACGTTTTTTATCTTGCAGAACTCGATATGATTAGTCTCCCTCGACTCAAGTAACTTGACGAGCTGCAGATGGAGAAGAACGTGTCAAGTTTACCAGAAAATTATGGTGTGCTTTAGAAAAAGAAACGGAAATACAAAAATTAAAGTGGATTAAATTTAATAGATTAAGCTAGTAATGTCTAAAGATAAGAGACAACATATATATGCAAACAAACCAACTTCACACATGAAAATTACTGATGCCAAAAAGTCATTCTCAATTTTTTTCAAAAAATTGGCAAACCATTAGAACACATTTATTTTGCAAATAACTTGACCGTAAAACGTAACAATTAGCACTCCAATAGTAAACAATTGAAGCAGAATTTTAGAACCAAACACAGGATTAAGAATCCAACCTTGGCTGGAGGAACACAGGTGAATTCGGGAATGGAGCATGTTGTGTTGCTCATTAGTTTGCACGCTTCTGAGAACAGACAAAAGCGCACTGTATTATGTCAACTGCCAAACAGCAAAGAATAGTGCACAAGTGCTAACATTATTACTTCAATACTTAGAGCTAAACATCGGGCCGGACAGCCAGGCCAAAAGGTAATTTCAGCTTTCAGGCCACAGTTTTCGAAGCCCAGCCCAAGCTAGATTTTATAAATACAAATAAAAATAATTAAAAAAATTTGCAACACTATGGGCTGTCCGGGCCAAGCAATACATGACCCTTTCGGCCAAAAGAAACCTCAACCCATACCAAACAGTGGGCCGGGCTATTGGCAGCTCCGACTAGAAAACCCCACGGATTAGTACAATTCACCTTGTATGGTCGATGCGATCTCATAAGCAGGCGGGTTCAAAAGAAGATCTCTGACATACCTGTGAGAAAAAGAAAAAGGGGGAAAAAAAGGGAATGATGAGACAGTCGAAATCGGATTAAAAGACAACCCTGAAAAACGGGGAAGATCCGATTATCAATTTTTATCACAAATGAATTTCTAATTTTAATTGGTGACCCCAACAACTGAGTCTGGTTAATTTGCTGAAAGTGATTGATTAATGGATTTTTATTTTTACTTTGAGGAAAGTGGTGGATTAATGATATGACTGAGTAGAAAATGGAGCAAAAAGAGTGTCGCTCAATATAAACATCCACATCTAAAATGTGTGTTGTGTGCTTCATTAAATACGAAGCGAGATATCCATTATGAACTTGTCACTTACATAACGGGAAGGCCGGTACAATTTGATGGAAGCAGCACCCTAAGTAAACAAGGAATCCCCTCAGTCGGGAGAGCACCTAATGGCACAGAATAAAATAAAAATACACTTATTAAATATACATCAAATTATATATAAAACCCCTTTCATTTCGCTGAACTTGTTACCCTTGATTTTTTCTGTCTAGATTTTTTTTTTTTTTTTGGCAATATTCACACTTTTTTCCTTTTCTTTTCTCTTCTTTTTTTAATTCCAAAATCACCATATTATCAATGAATGGATTTTCTGCTTTGATCAGTATTTTTCTAGATTACTAGCAAAAAAGCAATTAACTTCTTTAAATGGTAAAATCTGCTGAAAATTCAATATTTTAAATTTAAACAGAGCAATCACAGCACCGTTCGAACTGCATGTTTTTTCGATTACCTATTTGTGTGGCTGTGCCTAGGTGTAAAGGACTCGGCCTATTTTCTGGAGCAACCGTGACATTTCTGAATGTGATATCATCTTCGAGGCCATAAAGCTCTTTTACCTGAATTTCCCACAAGTTAATCAACAAAACTGATAAAATTGTAAAGTGAGGCTTGGGTCCATAAGTAACCAATCAAAGACTTAAATACAACCTTGTACAAAAGCTCGTTTACTGGATTACCATCAAACCATTCAAATTGTCTGGCACTACATTCTCCCCATAACAGACCACCTTCACCAAATTCTCCCCACCTACAAGTTCCTGTACAAAAAAGACTCCATAGTTATAATATATTAAAAATAAAATAAAAACTTGAATTATAAGAACATAGATATTTAGATTTTACGAAATTACTCATGGCATCACAAAATTCTAATAGACTAACCGATTAAACTAAAACGTGACATTGAAGAATTTGAATAGCTCGCGTCTCAATTAATAAATTACACGCAACATTTTACCACACGGACAATCATGCAGAATGTATTGTGAACCTGAAGAATTGTGCCTCAACGAGCTATGGAGGAACAAATGATGGCACCGGCAAGTACGAAGTTTGGTAACCAAGGCTTCTTCAGTCAGATTATCCTCTGCAGAATAAGTCTTCATTGTTTCCAGCACCGAAACCATGCAGTATCCTTTAGCCGAACGAGATATCCCTAGAATCAAAACAAACTTTAGTTTATTAAATTTAAAAGGAGAGAGAGAGAGAGAGAGAGAGAGAGAGAGAGAGAGAGAGAGATCCATTCTTGCCTTCTAATAATAGAATCACAGCATAATCAATATTTAACAAAATCATTTCATTCTGACATTTTTTTTCTCTCTAAAATATTTGTTAATTTTCAGATTTTAACAATTAGCATATCAACAACTAGATTTTATCAGAATATGAATATTGAGTTTCTAATTGTGAAAGACAGCATAAAGCAAGTCAAACATGATTCTATTAAACGACCGTTAACAGTCGAACAAATCTGCATAAGGAAATTTTCTTGGCTCATACCTACTACTGGCATCGGGTCGGGAAAATCGAGATCATGATCGTCTCCAACGAGACCAAACACGTAAGGGCTGCCGGGATGTGCATGCCTGAAAAAGAATGAACAACTCTTATAACCTGAAATATGCCCCCTTAAAAAATTTAGACTAGAATAAATAATGAATTTCAAAAAAAAATGTTTGTATGAAATATAAAGAAAAGAAAGTCAAACCAATTGTAAAGAGATTCTTCATTTGAAGTGCTCAATTAGTTATGAAACTAGATTCTTCATATCATAAACATTACATAAAAAGGCAATTAAACAACAAACTGAGCTACACTGTTTAAAATTCAATTCAACATGCAATTTTACCCAGATATAAAACGACTTTTTCGTGTGCGGGCTTGAGCTGGACCCTGAACTTCCTCCACGATGCACTGAAAAAAATAAAGAAAAAATAAAAATAAAAATGGTTCCAATCCAAATCATCCAGTTTATATAGGAAGCATAGTACAGTAATAGAATATGACAAATCAAATTCCAAGAAATGTGTTCCCTTTTTTCCTTTCCCTGAAAAGTAAACCACAATTTTTAAGCCCAAACAAGCAAACCTCAAGGCATGGTACTCACAACAGAGAAACCATTACGTGTCAGGTCATCTAGTGTCTGTCGTAAATTCTGTGCGAATAACAAAGAGAAATGTCAAACAATTGGAACCCAACAGACAAATTTTGTTAAATGATTTTTAAAATTAGTACCACTACAGGACAACCAGCCCTCGGGATGCTATCCGAACGTAAACCACCAAAAGGATTTAATCCAGCATATTCCACAAGAATGCAGGCATCAACACCAATTGCCTCGTAAAAATCTCCAACCTTGAATGATGAAATAAATTGTGAGAATTTTAAAAGTATGAAAATAATTTACAATATAATGAGGCGGGACCAGGAAACATACCCGGCACAGCAAAACTTCACGCGGAAATTTTGACTTGAATTGCAAAATTTCCCAATTAAGAGTTCCTTCTTTGAGGCTAAAATACACCAAATAAAGAAGTTACTAATGTATCACATGCAATTAAAAAAATAAAAATAATAATAATAATCAAGAAGTTAACACAATAAGAAAATGAGAGCTTTTTTCAGCTTACCTTCCATTCTTTAATGTAGCATCAACTCCTAGCAAATTAGAAAACGTAAGCCGTTGAACAAGCAGAACAGAAGAAGGCTTTCTGCACATTTGCATTCTCTGGATAAAGAAAACATAGTCAAATTAGACTTGGCCAAAAAAAAAAAGTCGAGAAACAACGTATGAGGACAATGTCATAAATGTGAATTTAAGCAAAGTGGTGATGTATCTAACCTCTTTCCACCAGATAACATGAGCATAATCTTTCTCATCTATTGAAACTTTCAATTGCTTGTGTTTTTTAGTAGGTTTCGTGTAAAGCTTTCTCTCTTTGAAGCAAAAAACACGCTCGGATCCCCTGATACTGTTAGGACATAACATAATTCCTCTCAAGGAAAATTTTAATAAAAAAATTAGCAGAAACAGAAACTTAATCTCAACACTTTTACACAAGATTCAGAATATACTTACAGCTAAAATGTTCTCAGAAGCAAGAAATGTTTATGCATATTTCGAAATAAGAGATTTACTACATTTTAAAAAGAAAATTAAATTACAAAATCTTGGAAACATAATATTAAATAAAAGTAACCATGGAAAGCAGAACAAAGCTGTATAAGTGATTATATTCCACCTGTGAAAATTGAAATTGAAAACTAAACCGACAATAATACGCCAATAGAACACATACAGTAAAATTTCAAACAAGAGAAGAAAAAAAATTGATATAAACAATAATATATATGGAGAGAGAGAGAGAGGGCTTTAGTTACAGGGGCGGGTGGGCGGGCGGAGAGAAAGGGCGGTGGCGCGGAGGGCCGAGAAGGAAGGAGATGGAACGCCACCGGGGGATAAGAACGACGGCGTTTTTGGTTGTCAGCCAGTACATGGTTGTTTTGGTTACTGTGTGTGACTGAGAAACAAATTAAAGGGTGGAATTGAAAAGAGGACTGTAGAAATGGTGGTGCTTCCCGCCAGAGCTGAGAAGCCGAAAGGGCCGCTTATAAAAATCGCACTTTTGGTGGTGTCTCAGAAAATAATAATAATAATAATAATTACGGATATTAATTAGGGAATGTGCCACAATCAAGGTCCAATTGTTTTGGGTTTGTACTATATTATTTCTCTCGATTGTCCGAATTTTCTAGGTTGTCAATTGGTATTTTTATCCAAGTTAAAGTGCTATTATTGCACTTATTATATGATTAATTGGAAATATAAAGGGTAATTAGCATTATGCACTCTCATAGGGTAGTGTTTTTTTGGCACTTTGCACCTTAAAATTGCAAAAATGACAGATTGCACCCTCAAATTGATACCTTTTCCGGCAAAGTTCACCCGAGTAGTCTTGCAAAGTTATTTGGCAGCACCCTAAAATAACAAAATGTAATTTCAAGAACTTATGTGCCGGGGCTGGAATTTTGGGGTATACACGAGGCTTTTTTGGTTAAACAAATTTTTACCAACTTGACATTATTTGTCATTTGGAATATATGTAATATGGAAAAATAATAATTTGGGGCCCTCATCGGAACGGGCCTTGTGAGGTCTCGCGCGCCCTTAGTTCCGGCTCTTGTAGCCGTAATATGTCAATTTATTATTATTATTATTATTATTATTATACATTTAATATATTTAAAGAAAAAAAATTGTTTTGCCTTTTTTTGTTAACAAACTATCAAATTTATTGTAGTAATGAAAAAAGTACTTGAATGATATAAATGGTTCCAAATTACTAAAACAATGTGACGATAATTCAGAAAGAAAAAATATAGAACAATCCAAGAAGCCAAACAGGAATCAAACCAGTTTCTCAAAACAGCTTTTATTCAGAAATTAATTACAAGATCGAACACAGAGTGGTCGAGATACTTCCGATGCCAAGTCCGAACTCAAATGCTCTCAATGCAACCTTCCATTTGTTCTGTGGAAAAGAAAAACCATACATAAACGGAGAAATGTTTAGGCCGAAAGATCGAAAATAAAAATTGAAACATTAGACATATAGGAATCGTGAAAACTAACCGCCCTAGATGCAGGAACGATAGCAGTCGAATAATTAGGCCTTGGACTCGAAGTTGATGGATTTACAAAATATGTATGATATGTCGGGCCGGTGTTATTGATATACGTATTACCATAGGAAGCTGCAGGGACGATCGCGTTATGCGGGATTGGACTTCTTGTATTCGTACCCCTTGTTGTAGTCCTTGTCTGCCAGAAATTAACAATAGTATAAATAGCATGTTTTTGTTAATACAAAATGTCACAAACATGGTTTCAAGATTGTAGGGGCATATGTTTGCTTTAATGTTGTTAGTGATCATTTAAAATATAAACCTAGCTAGTCATGAAATTTGGCTGTGGCTTGACACAAAATTTTGTCTTTGCATCATCTATTCAATTTGATATTAATTACTAGAAAATATTCCGAAAACGCATAATACATTAATTACCTCGGTCCGATTTACGCCGCTAGCTTGAGCCATAGTAGAATCTCTCTGAGCTTCCAGCAAAGTATAATTGTCCAAGAACTGAGCCTTTCCATTGTGACTGTGATTACATTTGGAGGACCGGTAACAATTGCGGCACAAACTGAAAGCGCTATCCGATCTCTTATAACACTCGACGCAAGAGAAAAATATTCCGGGTATGAAATCCCCACACCAGTCGCAAAATGGCCGTCCGCTTTTAATTATGTAATATAATGTCATTACCTCCCAGAAATCGAGAGTGCCATTACCGTCTCTGTCGAGTTCCTTGAAGAAATGAGGATTGCGCATGTTTGCGTAGCCTTCCTGTCTCATGAATGACAAGAACTCTGGAAGGTCGACGCGTTTATCCCCGTCAGTGTCTAGAGAATCGAAAAAGCTGTGCGCGAGGGATTGGACTTCTGACGATCCGGCTCGATAATGGGCTCGTGCAATTTCCCGCAATTCTTCCATCTCACGCTGTTAGTGTTAATGTTTTATTATTATTGTTCAAAATGAAATATCAAGCAATCACATCAAGTTGAAGCTCGTACTGGTCACAAACACTAGAGGAGAGTGGTCAATCCTCGTTTCTATCTAAACAATGTTAAAAATAATAATATAACGAACTTATATGATATACTTTTTAAAAAATCCTCCAAACTAGACTTATTTAGTTTTCAAAAAAAAATAAAATATATATTCGGAACCAGCGCACTTTACGTCCTGGCTTCGCCATTGGTCGCAAGATTGATCAAAGGTAAACAAAATATAAACAAAATTGAATATATAACTAACATATACATTACCTTCACTTGCTTTTTCTGCGCATCGGTGGTTCGTTCTCTAAACATCATGAGCAAAGCATGGTGATCCAAAAACTTGCTCGGCGCGTGCTCGTGTTTGAATTTGCCTCCATGGTAGCAAGCACAACATAGATCGCACGTGTCAGGGTCTTTTGCTTGGCATGGCAAGCAAGAAAAATAAGGGCCAACTAGTAATTCCCGACAGCCATCGCACCTAGGAATTATGACCTTCTCGGCCATGTAATAAAGCGCTAGAGCTTCGTGAAAATCGAGAGTGCCATTGCCATTCACATCGAGCTGTTTGAAGAGCTTTTCGTCGTTTAACCAAGAGCTTGATGAGGCCTTGAACTCTTGGAGGCTTATTTTTCCATCTCCATTGGCGTCTAATTTTTTGAAAAAAGCCTTTGCGGTGTTTTTTTCATTTTCACTTGCTCTTTCGTAATAAGCTCTGGCAATTTTCCTAATTCCATCCATGGTTTGTGTTGTGTTTGTGTGATGAAGGGTTGGATCGAGCTGACTTTTGTATGTTTTTGCAAAGATTATTTCCAAGTCAATGGCTTCAGAAATTAATTACAAAAGTTGATGGAATGTCATTTTGAGGAATAATTTATAATTTAATCTAACTGTACACGAGTCGATGAAATGTAATAATCAAGTTCATTTTGAAACTAAAATATCATTTGACTTAAGATAAATTCTCAATTAGTTTTTAGAAAACGACGTCGTTATTGTGGTCAATGGCTCCAACCTGGAACGTAATTAGCAAGATGTGACGGGTTTATATTATATTTAATTAGGAATCTTGCTATGACCTCGACCAGTCTAATCATTTAACAATATAATACATCGTTTCAAGTTTTATGCGGGCTAACCTCTAATTCACAGTTCTTTTATCATCAATTTTCTACTAAAACAATATCATTTTTATAGCACAAAATTAATCCATCTATCATTCTATTTCGAATTCTACACCAAAATTTGCAAATTCTTACAGTTCCACGTGTAGCAATTATTTTATTTCGTAAAATATATTATTAAGAGATTAATACTATTTACCTATCAATTATGTTTTACGAACTAGATTGTACTCTAATGCCGTGTTTGAAAAGCCAGATCGGATAGGACTCGGTGGGATATTCCACCTATTCAGTTATTTGAAAACAAAGTTGTGAGCGGGAGATTAGTCTTGGCCCGGTCGCAATTCATTCGATGTCATATTAATCCATTCCGCCTGAACCCCTCGAATTGGTTAATCTCATTTTCGCCAACTATGGAAATTACACCTGTACCCTCAAAATGTCATCTAGTTTGTCCATTTTTCCCTCTGTTGAATTACGCTTATAATTCAATAAAACACCTCAACGCGAAGAAACCCTAGAAATGAATCGATCTCTTGTATCGGGAGGAAGACTAGCTGCACCGCTGAGGAGAGCTTGAGAGATCAGTCTTTTCTAAACAACCCGGGCAAATCGACGGGAAAAGGAAGAACCATCCCTAACCCAAAACCCGAATCCATTGAGGTTCGTGACATGAATGTAGTGGTGAGGTTCGAAGAAAGCCTATCGTTGCCGTTGTTGCCTCTGTTTCTGAGTTTAGATCTATAGTGGTCTCCGCCGATAAGATAACGCTTTTTTTCATTTTCTCACTTCATAGTAGCCCTAAACCTTGTTCTCTCAACTCGCTCGTTGGATTCACAGGTAATATTGCGTATCAAGCCTCATTAAGTTGTAATTTCTTTGAATTACTGGTTTAGCTAGGGTTAATTTGCATAGTATTTTCTCTAGGTATTTATTACCATTTGACGCAGGGATCGTTATATTTGAGAAAGCTATGGTCGGAGAAGGGAGGGTGCATCAAGTTTGCAGAAATACGTCAAACCCATATCAATGTAGTGAGTATTGCTTCAGATTATTGCTAAAATGAAGAAAAATATGAGTAAAAGCGATACCGGTTGGTTTTATCTCGATTAATTGTTTTGTTTTTTTTTAATAATTTGATTTTCTAATATCATGTTTTTCTTTTTCAGCTCATAATCTGAAATAGGCCAAAATGTAGAATTAGTCCACTAATTTTGGGCAGTTGGGGATTTTAGTCCACCGAATACACGGGTGGCGATTTTAGTCCACTAATTTAAAAATCGCACATTTAGTCCATTTCTGACCTGAAATTTGAATTTTGGCCGGAAATTGGATTTTGACCCCATTTTTGGGGATTTTGACCGGCCAACATGGGACGGGTGGTGATTTTAGTCCACTAATTTAAAAGAAATCGCACATTTAGTCCATTTCTGACCTAAAATTCGAATTTTGCCCGAAAATTGGATTCTGACCCGATTTTTGGGGATTTTGACCAGCCAGCATGTCACATATGTGCTGACTTAATTTTTATTTTAATTATAAAAATTAATAATGCCACGTGGGTATTTATTAAAACAAAAATAATAAAATAAAGTAAAAAAAAAACGAAGAAGACTTGGGAGACATCATCTCTGTACTTTTTAAGCTAAAGTTGGCATTTCAATTTTGAACCACACGCACACGAACCCAGAGATAAACCTCCTAATCATTCGAATTCAGAAAAACAAATTAAAAAAAAAAGGTATGAACGCAATCAAACCTCACACCAGAAGCTATCAGTTAATATCCGTCGTCAAACCTCACATTTTTGCCAATAAGAATCGGATTAGCATCTCAGCCGGCCGGAGAAGAAATCTCGCGGTAAAATCCGGCAACGACGGCGGTGAGAAAAAAACCGAACGACAAAGTTTCTTATCCCTAGAAGAAGCCGGTTTAGTCGAGATTTCCGGTTTGAGCACTCACGAGCGGATTCTTTTTTTTTTTTACTTTATTTTATTATATTTGTTTTAATAAATACCCACGTGGTATTATTAATTTTTATAATTAAAATTAAAATTAAGTCAACATATATGTGGCATGTTGGCAGGTCAAAATCCCCAATAATCGGGTCGAAATCCAATTTACGGGCAAAATTCGAATTTTAGGTTAGAAATGGACTAAATGTGCGATTTCTTTTAAATTAGTGGACTAAAATCGCCACCCGTCCCATGTTGGCTGGTCAAAATCCAAAAAATTAGGTCAAAATCCAATTTCCGGCCAAAATTCAAATTTCAGGTCAGAAATGGACTAAATGTGCGATTTCTTTTAAATTAGTGGACTAAAATCGCCACCCGTGTATTCGGTGGACTAAAATCCCCAACTGCCCTAAGTTAGTGGACTAATTCTGCATTTTGGCCTCTGAAATATGTTATCTTAGAAGAAAGTGTATGGATTTGATCTTTGATTTATTTAGTATGATTGTTCATTCTAATTTTTGATGTAGCTGTGAGATGATATGAAAAAAATTTAAATCTCTGATTGTGTGATAGAAGCTCAATAAAACAGTAGTTTGGAAAAGCTCAATAAGACAGTAATTTGGAAAATAAATACAGCTTTACCAGTTCTCTCTATACATTGACTTTTAGCTCTAAAGTAGATGTTTTTTTTTTTTTTTTCTTGTCCCTATTATTGTTATCTTACCATTCAAAAAAAAAAAGACTAATTACGCGTTTAATTGTTATATCGAGGTAGCAAAGAGGCATTTGCTTTTGTTGTAAGTATGCATTCCTATAATTTTTTAAAAATTTTATTATTTATTTTTTTAATTTTTTCCGATGGGTTTATACTTGAAAGTTATGGTATTAGGTATGTATGAAATTCATATTTTTATCGTATTCCAAATTGTTTTTGTTAATTTTGATCGTCAATATCAAAATTTATAGTTTGATTAATTTATATATATATATTTTTTAATTTCAAATATTTGTGGATTACCTTATTGAGGGAGTTTGCTTTATGTATGTATTACAGAGTAAGGATGCAGAAGTAATGTTAAAGTTAGGAAGCACCCTAGATAAGCGCGAGCAGCATCGACTGATGAGAGATGCGATGGATAAAAGGTTTATCCGAGTCACTCGTGGTTCGATAGTTGGTGAGTCCGCCTTGGGATGTTTACTATTGCCTTTTTATGGTTTGCAGAACTTGCTTGCTGAAAAATGAGGCGTACATGATGTGTTTAATGTGGTTGGAGCTGGTTCCACTACTGCTGCACGTTTGGTTTAATCAGTAAGTAGGCAATTTTATTAAGGGGTAATTTTAGAACCTTTTTTTTTTGAGGAATAAAAATATTTATTTATCTCTTTTATTCTGTTTGATGCTTACAGTGCCATGTACGCTTCTTTGGCGTGCAATAAATACAATGTTGGGTTCAGTTTTGGGTGCATCAATTTGTTTTCCTCTTGGTAAAATATTCATCCTATTAAGTAGTTACTGTGCTTTTTTTTTTTTTACTTTGTATTTTTAGTGTCATGTCACCGAGCGAAGGTCATAGTCTTACTTGAACTTTTTTCAGTGACTTCGGAAGTATTTCAATGTTGTGGTGGTGCTTGTGCTTATTTATTTATTTATTTTTATACCATACTTTTTTCTTTTCTCGTCCTTCTCTTCTTTAATATTCGAATTCTTTCAAACTTTTAGTCAATCCGTGAAAAAAAAAAGGAAAATATAGATCAGGGTCAAACAGCCTCGGAGTCGAACGATGAGATCAAGCGAATCAAGAATGACTTATATAACTACTTTCCATTTTGGGATGGGTTCATTTGAAGCTTGTATAAATGGCAAATGAAGGGACATCGTCTACTACTGCTACTGAAATTAGCGACGATGCCAAAGCGAATAGCAGTATTGGTGCTGCAGTTGAGATTCTTTAAGGGAACTTGAACAAATAGGATATGTTTTGGTAATTAAATCATATTCTTGTAAAATTTATTTGTTGAAGCCTAGGGGTTGTTTGGACTAGGTTTCGTTGGAATTCTAAATTCTGGTATTCAGAAACTCGAGTATTCAAAATTCTGTAAATAATAAGAATCATTTTTTGTTATAGGATTCATAATCCTTTACTTTTTACTGTAGATGTCAAATCATGTCTGGAAAGTGGATGATAGTGTATTTTTATATTGTGTTTGATGTCAAATCATGTATGAAAAGTGGATGATAGTGTATTATTATATTGTATTTAGTAAATTTAATTTCTTTAAATATAATGATTATGTAATAAAAAAGATGGGTGTGAGGTTGGGTGTAATAAATGGTTGGTTGTGGAATGAAAATTAGAGTTATAGAACAAACGAGGATTGAGATTCGGAATCTCAATCCTGGTATTCGCAATCTTAGACCAAATAAGAGAGTTTTGATTGTTTGCATGTTAGCTGTAACTTACGAATATTGGTGGAGAATATTATGAATTTAATTTTTATCCTTTTTGTTTCTTCTGTTTTGGATGATCTATACTTTTTTTTTGGATAAATTATTGTCATAATGCTACATTTTGAAAAAAAAAAGAAAAAGTTAAGAATGCAGATGGAGATGATGAAATTATATTAAATAATTAAAGGATAAATTTTTATTTTGCCATATAATCCCTTTTAGTCAGGATTAACAAACATTGGATTTGAAAACGTATACCAATCCCACCACAAATGCAATCAAATTAATAAATAACGAATTATTTTATATACACATTACTTTCATTCAGAATAGGATAAATCTGTCATTTTCCATCCGATTTTGTAAACACAACCTAATAAAATAAAACAATGAGCTCTATAAATCAAAGAATTCCTTAACAATTTATATTATGTATAATGTTTTAAACCTAATAAAATAAAACAATGAGCTCGGTAAATCAAATAATTCCATAACAATTTATATTTTATGTATAATGTTTTAAAAGCTCTATGGGCCGGCGGCCCATTTAATCTTTCTCAAAATGATGATAACTTTCTGTGCCGGTGGCTCATTTTCATTGGAAGGTTACGATTGGAATTTTATTTGAAAATTTTGAAGAAAAATAAAAGGAGAAATTAATGATAAGAAATTCTTGAAAGATAAGATAGTACTCCCTCCTCACCAAAATGATTGTCCGTAGTTAATTCACACAGATTAAAAAATAAATAGTTTATATAATTAAATTATTAATTTAGTTGGTAATTTTTAATTAAACCATTTTTGAATTTATTAATGTTAATTAACGTTTGTAGAAATCATTGTTGAAATTAGTATATTTGTTATTGGAATTGTAAGATTTTACATTATAATCATCAATTTTCAATTTACCACGTAGAAAACTAATATTTCAAGAATATTAATTAAGGTTATGCGTGAAAATAAAAAATTAATGATATGTTAAATATAGTAATTGAACTATATTTGTGAGACGGACGAAAATATAATAATGGTCTATCATTGTGGGACGGAGAAAGTACGTGTGAAAATAAAAAAAAAATTATGAAATTTAACTCAATATAATAAATGAATAAATAATAATTAATAGTTAAAGTTATATAATTGAAAAAATAATAAATATTATAAAAAATATATAATAATGATCGGTGGTTAAATAAATTATTTTTAAAAATAGATTGAAACAGTTAATGTAAGAAATTTATGAAATTAGTTTAACGGTGTAAATTTTGAAAACTTCTTAGAATAATCGCAAACAAAAAAATTAAAATGATATTTTTTCCAAACTCAAGACATGATCAAGGACAATTAGTAAAACTAACTCTAGTGACTCATGTACGCCTTGAAGCACGAAAATACGTATTATTTTCTTGTTATACTTACAGATATTAAATAATTATAATATTTTTGTGTTTAAATAAGTAAAAAAGTAACAATAATTTTCCATCGAAAATATACATCGTGACATTGGAATTTCTAAATCACGTAACGAATGAGTATTATATTATATGATCGTTATTTTATAATTGAATATTCTTTTTTTCGGTTAATACATGCTCACTATTCTTAAATATATGGTTTTCTTTTTTTCTTTGTTTTCCACCCTGTGATTTGTTAATCATAATATACAAATAGTTTGTAATAATTGTGAAAAAATTGAAAGAAGTTTAAAAACTACAATCATTTTAATTTCATCTTACATTTTTATCCCAAATTAGCTAGTTAAATAGACAATTCTTGTTAATGTTATTAAATATGTTATAATTATATCTTTTATTTTTAAAACATTACAAGTAGTCTCAGTTTGTCGTGCTGTATTTTATAATTGCACTGCTCTATTTTTATTTTCTCCTAAATATTAGTTATTGAAGTGATTATTATACCAATTCACATTTGTTGAGTGTCATCAAAGTTCAAGTAGCCGCCACCACACGAAGAACATTTTAACAATCGAAAGAGAGAAAAATAAAAAATCCACAGGCCACATATAATACTTTTACTCTCTTCCTCCTTCCCCTCCGGCGATGGCTTCTTCTGCTGTAACTCCGAGCCCCTCTTTCCTCGTCGACAAGGTATTTGTACTTATCTCCTCCAATTACTGTGCACTAAAAATGCAATTTTCTTTTCTTTTTTTTCTTCCAATTTCGTGGAGTAAGTTTGGTTGACCAATAATAATCCCCCTTTGTTTTTGTTTCCATGTTGCAGAAAGATGTGGGTTTTTCAGCTTTCTGCACGCAGCACTCATTTCCATATTCCAAGAAAAGGGTCTCCAAGAAAATAGTTTCTGTAATGGCACCCCAGCAATCCGAGCGCAAACCTTCAACAACTGGGGCGGTAATTTTATTTTATTTTTTGATGATTTTCAAGCTTTGCGAAAATGGGTTTGCTAATTTATTGGATTTGTGGGATTATATTTTTTAGGTCAAGACTGGGATGACTATGACTGAGAAGATACTAGCAAGAGCTTCAGAAAAAGCCCAATTGATCCCTGGTGAGAATGTATGGGTCAATGTGGATGTTTTGATGACCCACGATGTTTGTGGCCCTGGTTCTATTGGGATTTTCAAGAAAGAGTTTGGACAAAATGCAAAGGTAAAGTTATTTATAAAATAAGCAGATTTTTCTTGGTTAAATTGATATTGAGGTATTTTAGTTATTCCTGTTTGTAATGCGCAATGTTCTTTTGGTAATGTATTAATAAAGCAGTGTCATATATTGAGAATTTGTAGGTTCGGTGTGGTGGTTTCTGTGAACTTGATGAACTTAAGCATTTTGTGTTGTGTAGAATTAATTCATAAATCCCTTTATTCTCTTGTTTTGCCTCATCTTGTGATAGAACAATTATGTTTGCCTACTATAGCTTAAGCTCAGTTACTTGTTTCTTATTTGCTATTATAGGTGTGGGACCGTGAAAAGGTTGTAATCATCCCAGATCATTATATCTTCACGGCCGATGAACGAGCAAATCGCAATGTAGACATCTTGAGGGATTTCTGTACTGAGCAAAATATTAAGTACTTTTATGACATTAAAGATCTCGGGAATTTCAAGGTATGGCTTTGTCTGACGAGTCTCTAGTATTTTTATTTTGTTATGTATCTTTGTGTTGTAGAAATTTTCAACCTGACGAACTTTTTATTGCAGGCCAATCCAGATTATAAAGGTGTGTGCCATGTGGCTCTTGCCCAAGAAGGTCATTGCCGACCTGGTGAGGTATAAATTCTCGATTAAATTGATTTAGAGTTTAACAAAAACAAAGTGAATTATTGGTCCTTGGGTTTTGAATTTAAAAGAATATGCTTGCATGTTTAAAGATATTAAATATTAAATTTCATTCTCTCAAACAGCTTAAGCTTTTAGATGAGGTGGTCGTTCGGTAAGAATATTATCAACGTTACAATTTTTCTGCTAGTGTTTTCTGAAAGTATTATTGGATTGTATACTGTGCTTTTAGGTGTTGTTGGGTACAGACTCTCACACATGTACTGCTGGAGCATTTGGTCAATTTGCTACTGGGATTGGAAACACTGATGCGGGATTTGTGTTGGGTACTGGAAAACTTTTGCTTAAGGTATATCTTATGTTGCACACTTTTATTGTCTTTCTTTTGTTCCTTTCTGTGTGTTTTGTACTACTATATTTTTGTGTTGCTTCTTTTCTCTTAGGAAAGCATTATTTATTTATATTTTAACAAAAAAATATTGGTTCTGCAAATTATCGTGGTAGTTTATTGGGTTCTATGAAATTAGTAGGTAAAATTGGGAAAACTGAATGCCATATTTATCCTTTTTATTTTGTGTCAATGAAACCCAATTCAGAGCTCCCAATTTCAAACAAACGAAAGAAACTGATAGATACACTTCAAGCTGTTCTCCGTTTTTAAATTATTAACATCACATTATTATAGAGTCTTTTCAGAATCTCACATCAATATGTTGCAGGTGCCCCCGACTCTGAGATTTGTGATGGACGGTGAAATGCCCGACTATTTACTTGCCAAAGATTTGATTTTGCAAGTAAGTATATGCGACGCCAAAAATATCTTAAATTATGGGAAACAACACAAGGCTTGTACTTATTTGGACTATGAAAACCCGAAGTTTTTGTTCACTTAGTTATTTCTTAATTTGTAGATAATTGGCGAAATTTCAGTGGCTGGTGCAACGTATAAAGCAATGGAATTTGTTGGTTCCACTGTTGAAAGTTTGTCCGTAAGTGCATTCTCAGTACCATTCGGTGGCTATGTTGAGGTTTTTAATTAACACTTTTGAGTCACTAACGATTTTTTTTTTTAATGTTTGGTGAAGATGGAAGAAAGAATGACATTGTGCAACATGGTTGTTGAAGCCGGTGGAAAGAATGGTATTGTCCCTGCTGATAGTACCACATACAATTATCTTCAGGTCAGTTTGGAATTATATTAATTTCATATATTCTCTCTCATGAACGCTTAAGTTTTGCTTCGACATACACGACGTAACTCAACTCGTGTACATATTTGGATACACATTTCTGCAAAATTCACTAAATTAATTTTATTTGTATGTTTTGTTATACGCAGCGAGAATAATCCATGTTCTATATTTCTCTTTTAGTATTGTGATCCGACTTTTTTTTTTTTTTCAGGACAAAACATCTGTGCCATATGAACCAGTTTATAGTGATGGACAAGCAAGGTATAGCCTTTGCAACATACTTTGGCAGTTTAGGATCATTACTAAATTTCTTAAAATCAGTTGATGGTAAAGTAAAATTTCTTCAAAAAAATAAAATAAAATTACATTGCAATAATATAGAAAATCACTAATCCAAAAAATATTGCTGAAAGTGTCTTATATTAATTTGGTCAAAATACATTGATTTTAGTCGAACATATCAATATTTTCTCTTGAATGAATATATAGATGTCTCCCTTTACGAGCCCAAGGATATGCATGCTTAACTGATACTTAATTAACACTTACTTTTCATCTTAGATTCTGAATATAATTTGATGCTCACAGATATTATTTCGTTTATCTTTTGATAGGTTTCTTTCGGAGTACAGATTCGATATCTCAAAGTTGGAGCCATTGGTGGCTAAGGTTTGCATTATATAAAGCCATATTACGAGTTTTTTTTATTTACTTTTTGTCTATTATAATTACGTCTGGGAAAATCTTCTCAAAATATAAAATCTTTCTACTCTTTTGAATTATATGCTTTTTGCAGTTATTATGCGGGGTGTTACCCTTTATTTTTATTGCTATTTCCAATAATGGATATTGAGCTCTTTAAACAATCACGGACTCATATTTTGGGTCTTCTCAGCCTCATTCGCCGGATAATCGTGCGTTAGCCAGAGAATGCAAAGATGTGAAAATCGACCGAGTGTATATTGGATCTTGTACTGGTGGCAAAACAGAGGATTTCATGGCCGCTGCTAAAGTTTTTCTTGCTTCGGTACGAAATATTTCTGCAATTTTCTTATCTCGGTTTGGATGAAAAATCTTTTCTTTGTCTTTTTAGGGATAATTTCATAAACTACCTCTGAGGTTTGGGTTATTTACAAAATAGCCCAACAAATCTCAAAATTACCAAAAAAATAAAAAACAAAAAACCTTTGAAGTTTGATTCTACCTTAATTTGAAGGAAAAAACTTTGAAATTTGTTTCTTCTTGTGAAGGTGAAAACCGAATGGGTTGCACACTTCTGTCAGGCAGCTTAATCGATAGGCAGGTCCCCTAAAACTAAAATTAAATATATAAATAAATAGAAAACCCTAAAAAACTAAAAAAAAAAGAACCCTACAAAATGAAAAAAAAAACCTCTAAAATAACCTAAAAGTTTGGAAAACCCCAAGAAAAACTATACTAAAAAAAAAACTAAAAAAAGTACTCTAAAAAACTAAAACTTGGGCCTGCCTAACGGTGTACACATTCCGTTAGGCGGGTGTAGGCAAGTTTTTGCTGGTTTTCTATAATTTTATTCTTCTCTTAATTTTTTTATTTTTATTTTTTGCTATTACTCCAAATCTCAAGGGTAAATTTATTTATTTATGTTTTCAATTCCTCCTATATTAAAATTAAGTTTTGAGTTGATAATTGGGAAATTTTAGTTTTGACATCAAAACTTCATTGAGCTGAAATTCAATTTCTTATCAGGGCAAAAAGGTCAAAGTCCCAACATTCCTCGTCCCGGCCACCCAGAAGGTAAGCGATTAATTCGGTGCTCAATGCTTCATATTTGATGAATTAAAGTACAAACATTTCATATTTTCAGGGGTTAACTTAATTGCGTTTATCCGCAGGTGTGGATGGACGTATATAGCCTTCCAGTCCCAGGATCCGGTGGGAAAACGTGCTCCCAGATATTCGAGGAAGCTGGTTGTGATACACCTGCAAGCCCGAGTTGCGGTGCTTGTTTGGGAGGACCAAGAGACACTTACGCACGCATGAACGAGGCTCAGGCAAGTTTTTGCGTCGAAAGGACCTTTTTGTCCAAATAACTTTGAAATTTTCCAACACCACCATTGGGGTTTACACACGTGTTACATTTTTGCACATGTCGTTTGTGGGGCTCACGGAATTTGCCAACGTCGAAAAATATTTTTACAATTACATTCCTTAACCTTAACTTTTCTAAATATTTCAAACAAACGAAAAGTTGGGGTTATTTATAATATTTGGAGAAGTTGAGGGATGCAATTGTACAATATTTGATGACATCAGGTCAGATTTGTAATAGTTTTTATCCCTAAAATCAAAACTACAAATACTCTCTTTGTATATGTTTTTATTTTACAAATTGCACCCTCATTAGGCGGGGGGCTATCTAGTTTAGAAAATACAAACCTCAAGGGGAGTGTTTGTAATTTTGAAAGAAAAGTGGGTTATTTAGTAATTAGACCAAACCTCAGGGGTAGTATTTGAGATTATCCCTTTTTTTTGGTGCAGCATGTATGTCGGGGTAGTTTATAACTTGTGATTAGCCATTAAATGATTATGATATTGGTGAACAATGCAGGTGTGTGTTTCGACCACAAATAGGAATTTCCCAGGCCGTATGGGCCACAAAGAAGGGCAGATTTATCTTGCTTCTCCGTATACGGCTGCAGCATCTGCGCTGACCGGTTTTGTCACTGATCCGCGAGAATTTTTGTGCTGAAGATTTTTTACGAAGGTATGGTGTACGCCTTTTATGCGGACTCTAGAGTTGAGAGTTGAATCGCCTCCATTTCATATTTTTAGTTTGTATTCTGATTCTAAATCTGGGTGTTATTTATAATTTTAGCATTTTGTGTACCTCAAGAATAGAACGTTTTCGAGTTTTCTGTTTCTGTAGTTGTAATAATAACACAAAAATATAAACAAGACCTCTAAAATAAATGGGCCCCATTTTGCTTGGTGCATTTGGGACATTAAAAAGACTTTCCTTTTTTTCTCCCACTTTTGCTTTTTTGGCCCTTTCCAGCTATTGTAATTTGTACTGCAATAATTAATGGATTTATGTTTAGGAAAATGATGAGAAATTGAAGAATGTTGAAATGAAAAAAGACAACATTATTTCTTATCCCTCCTCCTCACTACCTGATATTGCTCCACAGTTGTGATACTTGAGTAAATAAATGGAGTGGAAAGGAAACGTGATGAGTACAAAAGTGCCTAAAAAGGAAATCTTGTTTCCTGTTCAAAAGAAACAAAAAGAAACTAAAAAGACAATGAAAACTTTGTTTGTACGAACAAAATAGCGTGAGATTGCAACGTATCTCCTTACACCTTTAGGTTTAATACATATTGCACGCACTGTATGTTTTTTTAATTTTTAAGAGCGTGTTGTGGGCAGATTAATCGACCATCATCAAGGTACAATTAAGATAATGATGATGATTTACAACACATTACTCATTTGCAGATTTGTCAATCTAGCTATACCCGTGGGAGGGCTCATGGATGACCCAATTTTGAGTTGTATTAGATTGACATTTAATGGATGACTTGAACCTTTTATATGAATCCAGCCATTAAATTAAATTAAATTAATTATGTCTAGAATTAGTTATATTAAAATATTCAAGCCATCAACTTCCAAAAAAAATTATTAAATTTATTACTAATTTAATGTTGTCACTAGTACATTTAAAAAGTCGACACACAAAAGACGAGCCGTAAATAAAATAGCTACATTAAGGGTTTGTTTGGCGGACAAAGCTAATAAGTAGCTCAAACTGATAAGTTAACTGAGAGCTGATACTAGTTGATTTAAATAAAAGTATTTGGCAAATTTAATTGTGCGTTAGCTAAAAAATACAAAACTACATAAAAGTACATGTTTAAAATAATAGTTTTAATATTATTTTATTTATTTTTATATAATATTAGTATTGTAAATTTAATTATTATTATTTTTATTACCAAAAATTACGTTATATATGAGATAATTTTCAATAATTACACAATACTTGTTTTAACGGATTGGGGTGAGATTTTTTTTTTAATTCCTATTATACGTCAATTTATAGTCAAGCTAATAATAATAATAATAATAATAATAATAATAATAATAATAGATATTCATCTAATAATTAATAAAGTGGTGAAATTAAAAAAAAATTAAATAACTAATGAAATAATAGTGTATTAAAAAAAGAAGGTTAAAATAGGAATAAAATCAAAAAGTTCCATGAGCTTATTTGAAATGCTTGTAATAGTAGTATTTGAGATAAGTTCAAACTTTTCAAATAAACTCATGCAACCAAACAAGACTTATTTAAATATAGAGAGTTTATAAATCCTTTAAATAAGACATAAGCTAGTTTATTATGCTTACCAAACACACACTAAGTCTCTTCATGTACCAGGGTTTTCTAGATAGCTCAATAAACCGACAACGGGATCTAATTTTAACAAATTAATTTAGTGAGTTTTATATATAAAAACTGGAAATAAAATTAATAATTATAATCTAAAGTAGATAAAATTAGTAACTGGAATTTTTCTTTACCAATTTCGGGTGAATGAGAAATTAATATATAAAATTAATCACTTAATTGTGATAAATAGAGTTTGTATATTTGTCATGTATGTTTTATGAGTAGATAATAGACCACACACATTTAGTCGCATTTGTTAAGTCTAATAATTAGATGTGTTGGCCAAGCTAACGTATTGAAGTGATACTTAGTTAAGATCGTAACTTGTTTTATCTTATAATCGCTTATCATTGACCATGAGCTTCATGATTCGAATAGAGTGTCTAACGCCCAATTCGATTTAATTTTTGCATTGTTTTGCCATTTTTCATGAAAACCATACTACATGCCTGATATAATTTTCTATAGAAAATAGGCTGAAAGATCCAAGTGGACCAGGATTTACTCTGTATTTACCAGTCATTCCACTAATTATTTTTTGTCCAAAGGGTAATACACTAATACTACTCTTTAAACTTTTAAAATTTTTGGTTGAAAAGTATTTAGCAACACAATTTCTAACAGCACACCATGACAGTAGAAACAAACACTCAAAAAATTCAACTCAAAAAAATTGAAGTTAAAAATACCAAGTGGATGATAAGAACTCTTCTCATATATACATTATGAGAAATTAATAAGCTGTATGACAAACAAATTCTAGTTTGAATATATGGCATACAAAATAAAGCAAGTAAAATATCGGCTCGGCCGTCACGGCGGGTGCAGACTATAAATGCAACCCTGAAAAGCCAAAGGGGAAAAAAGAAAATCGGAAAAAAGAATAACGCGTAAAAACTTCGAACATCTGTAGCCATTTTGTTTTCCATCTCCAACAATTGGTGCAGTGCCTCTTAGATCTATATTGGTTTTCCCTTTTGCTTTTCATCCCTTTCTTGGAACTTTGGAGCTGTCGATAAATCATTAATTTCATTAAGTATCACTTAAAAATCATGACGCATCCGAGAAATGCACGTATAAATATACATACCGAGTCCATTAGCTTCAGAGGTTCGCATGATCCTGAGCCGTTTCACAGTGTTGATGAACATCCTGAACGAAGAAGAAATAGTTAATTTGACTAACTTAAAATTCAATGTTATTAATTCACATCTTAATTCTAGTGAAATTCAATAAATTCAAAATAATAAGTAAAACAAAGTCACGTCCATTCTATAATTAGCTGCATAATCCGTTATATATAATTCACTCATTATAAATACCTCCACGGAACATCGCCTACAAGCATCCAGTCTCCTTCTTTATCCTCATATGTCAGAACAAACTCGGACGACCCATCCAAAAGCTTCGAAGATTGTATCGATTGTTCCTTCCCGCCACCTGATTCAATTAGAGCTAGCATCAAACAAATGCGACATATTCTATTTTACAAATTAATTGCACTTGATGGGAGTAATTTTTTAAAACATAATACTTCGGGGGTATATTTGTAATTTAAAAGATAACTTGATTTTTTTTGGTAATTAATCAAAACATAAAACCTACGGATCGTAGGGGACGCCTTGAAGAACATGTCCTCCAACGTGATGGCTAGATTTTCGTAGCTTTTGTGAGCATTTAAATCCACCTTTCGTCCGATCGGCAAGCCATCCATGTTCACCTTCACAAATCCAAGATGGCCTCGGATTTCTTTAACGCTAGCGTCGTTTTTGTCGACGTTACCATGGTTGATTTTCTTTTTCGATTTCTCGTTATTTTCGTTCCCGCCAACTCCCTTGTCCTCTTCGGCATTTGAAGTCTTTGATTGGCTAAACAACGTGTTCATTCGGTAGGCCCTTACAGGTGGCCATCCCACAACCTGACTGCTTCAAATTGGAAAACATAAATCCCATTAATTTAATGAATGTCAATGGCATAAATAAATAAATAACCTGAAGATCCATTATTATTATTATTACTATTTTTAAATGATTATTCAAATAAAAGTGCTCCATATACAGTCATTTTTGACACAACGGTCCAATGAAACATAATAATGTGGAAAGGGGAAAAAAACGAAGCAAACTCTAAAACATAATGATAAATTATTTTTGGATGGATTAAGATAAGTAAGAAAAAGAAAGTTGCTCATTATACAGTAATGCCAGAGGATCATATTTTTATTATTATTAGACAAAGCATAATTACTTTACTAAACTTAAAGTAGATATTAACCTAGTTTCACAAAACAGAATAATAATCTATACAGTGCTAGAAATTCATTAAAAATATAATGAAGGAACACAAGATGAAATAAGAAATGGATCAATCAGAATTCAGAAACCACTATCAATCTTATGCGAGAATTAAATAACCCCAAATATATACAATCCACTTTAAGAGTAGCCAAGAACTTAAAAATAATAATAATAATAAAAAAATTAAAATTTAAAAAAATAAAAATTTAAAAGGAATCTAACCCGATAGCAGGAGTACATCCTTCATCATCAGCAGCAGCTGATCTTTCCCTCTTTGTGCCTGCACCAGCTGCACCAGCTCTACCAGATGAAAACCCATTTGGAAAATCCTTAGCAGTCAATATCCTTCCATATTCACCCCACGCACAGTCCTTCCCCTTCGCCGCCGCGCCACCACCGCCGCCGCCGCTATTGCCGAGGCTCAGCCCCAAGCCCAGCTCAAGTTCAGCTTCTTTTCCGGCCATGAAATCCTTTTCCACCTTCGCCGACTGCTCACACGACAACCCCGTCGTCCCGCCACCGCCTGCGGCGGCGACGCCGCCTAGTAACCCATGAGATGGTTCCATAACATAAAAAAACAAGACCAAAAAATCTGAGAGTGAATTGAAGGGAAGCGAGAGAATAGAAGGCAATGAAATGGTAATGCGTAAGTGATTATTTTAGTGAGAGAAAAAGAAGGAAAGAGTGAGAAAAGGGGGTGGGGGATAATGTAGTGGCGGGTGGCGAACAAGATGGTGGAGATAGTCATGATGCTGGGCCCCATGTGTCTGCTGCTAGTGCGCACTCTTTCTCTCTCTCCTTTTCTAATTACTATATTAAATTGTGTTTTTTAATTAAATTGTTGACTACGAGTACTTAATTAGTCAAAATTGCAAAATAACCAACAATTACTAAATATACATTGAGACAACTTTAATTACTAAGTTAAGAACAAAAATTAACTCCAGTTTTTGGGGAAAAGAAAAAATCTTGCCAAAATTCTTCAATTTCCGGCCACAAATTCTGAGCTGGATCGAGTTTGACTGCTTTGGAAGTTGGCAATATTGACATTGCCAAAAAGAAATTGTATAATAATAAATAAAAATTGTCTAGAAAATCTATAACTATTTATAATATGTAAAGAAATATTTAAAATGTAAATATAAATGAACTGAAAATACTTAAAAAGTATTTTATAAAATCTGAAATTAGTTCAAATATGCAAATATATATATATATATATATATATATATATATATATATATATATATATAAACAAACCCTGGAAATATATTTTTATAAAATAGAAAATAAAAAATAATTTATAAGACCTGAGATTATTTTTAATAAGTAGTTTCTTAATTTTTTATAAATCAAAAAATCATTTAAATATAAGAAACTCATATCTAAAATTAAAAACACCTGGAAAAATGATCTTAAACATTAAAATTTGTCAAAAAACTAAAAATTGAACTCAAAAACTGTAAAGTTTGGAAGTTCAGTTAAGTGGTTACGAGGAATCCGTGTGTTCTTCTTCTTCTTATAATAGTTCTCAGGTAATTAAATCTTTGAATAATTCTCATTTTTTTATTACTAACTTTCAGATTTTTAGTCCAATATTATCATATGTTTTTTAAACACATACCCACGTTTCCTTTACTTTTATATATTTGAATATAGTTTTTCAGTTATTCAATATTCATCTTTGAAAAAATACCATTCATTTGAAAAGACTCATTTTGTATTTGGATTTAAAGACGATTCACGTTTTGTCAAAAAAATCCAATAATTTTAAAATGGCATTCATTTTTTGCCAAACCATTCTTTAATTATTCTATACAATTTCAGGTTTTTGTAATCATTTCCCCAGGGTTTTTAATTTATATGATAAATACTTTTACATATTTAAAAAATCTAAATATTTAATTTAATTTAAATTTCATAAAAAATCATTTAAGCCAAGTCCTTTCCCGAGTGGTCTGCCTAAATCATTAGAAGTGCTTTTTTTGGTGTATTCTTGATAAAACCATTTTTGAATTATATATTTCAATACTTATTTTTTGTAATATTACCAATTAATTAATATTACGTTCTGCATCAAAAAAATAGGTTTGAGGTTTGTGATTATTGCACACAGTTGTCAAAAGTTGATTTACATTTTCCATTTATGTCACATGATCAGTGTTTTAAAAGGCGGGGTCTAGGCGCGCCTAGGCGTGAGGCGCGGGAGAAAGGCGGTCAACTTATTTTGTTGACCGCCTAGGCGCGCCTAGGCGTGAAAAGGCGCATGCCTTTTAGATGTAACCTGTTTTTATTTTATTTTTTAATTTAGCCAAATATTAAAAAATCTATAATAGCACCAAAAAATGATCAAATAATTGATATTTCGCAAAATTTATTGTAAGAAGAAGGTGCAAGTCCTAAGAAAGCTTCGACCCTTAGTGCCCAACCTGAGAACGGACAGCTAATGCGTGCCACTTATTGAGCATGGTTCTATGGCCGGTCCGCGATCCCTGGATCCGAAGGCACCCTTAGAGTGATCTCGTAGTTCCTACGGGGTGGAGATGATGGGGTCGGTGCATGGATTTCCTTCCTTTTCTTTTGTCGCCTTTCGCTCAAAGGGTTGAAGGGAGGCTAACGTCTGCCCAGTGCCGGAAGGTCAAGCCCCAAAGGAGCTTAAATCGATTCGACTAGAAACGTCATATGAAGACTATTATACATGTTTTTAATGTGAAGTTCATACTTTTCCAAAAAAGATGTGAATAATTGTTTTGAAAAGTATGATTTTATACATTAAAAGTATAATTTATAATTTAAAAAGTATGATCATCTTATATGACACCGTGATTAGTACGTTGATTTTGTATAGATGATTAGTATTTTGCTAACTATATTGAAAAATATATAGAAAAATTTGTTAAACATATACTTTTTCTTACTTATTATCAATATAATAAATAAAATAATAAAAATATTTGAGAACGCCTTTTTACGCCTAGGCACGCCTACTCTTTCAAGGCTTGAGGCTTGGCATTGCCGCCTTGCCATGCCTCACGCCTTTTTGAACCGTGCATATGATTAATTAAATATTTACTTATTTTCAAAAAAAAAAAAAAGGTGAAAAGTAATATATATTTAAATAAGAAAAAATATATAAATAAAAATGCAACTAGATACTAAATGAACAACTAAGAAAAACCATCTTTTGGAATGCCCAAAATAACAATATAACATCTCTTTTTGAAACGATGGAGTGCCTCTTTTATTTGAGGAGTGTTTGCTGACGCCTTTTCTTTTATAAAAAAAGTAATTTATGGTGAGAAGAAGTTGGTAGTGCCTTGTAAAAAATAAAAATAAAAATAAATCTAAAAAAGCTAGAAAAAATTAAAGTTGTGAGGTGTTTAGAAAAAGCACTTGTTGTCTTGCTTTTTAGTAGTATATCCATATAAATACTCTTGTTTTTAATATATTTTTTAAGATAAAACTAACTTTAAAGTAGCGGTATAATTTGGCTTTCATTATTATTTACTATAGTTGTATAAAGTTGCATAAAACATTTTTTTGCCTATAGACGTTTTCAAAATTACCAAATTGACTTTTCAATTATGATTTTTAGTTGATCTTAAAACTTCTTGTTTACAAATTTGTTGGTAATATATTCAAGTATGTATAAGTAAATCGTCATGAGCCAACAGGTAAAAAGAGAAGAAAATCATATGAGATATGCATCAAGAGATGTGTATATATATATATATTACAGTGTAATATAAATATAATTAATTCTTAAGTTATTTTGCATTCCCGACAGCAATTCTTTATTTCCTCATGCTTAAAAAATGTTGTACTCAACTTTTTATTCACACACTCATGACAGGAACAACAAATGAATCTTTCTCGAGGCCTACAAAATATATGTACAACTTAATATAGTGTATATGTTAATTAATATGTAGTCCTATATATTAATGGAATTCTTTTTCATACATGGTACAAACTGTTGGAAAGACAGAGGACAGTCAAGACCCCTCCACTGACTACTTTTTCATTTAATTAAGAATTCTGGTATTTTACTACAAAGAAAAAGTAGTGTTATGATGAAAAAGCCAGGGGTTCTCAATGATGTATGGCATAAGCAATGGAAAATTTATTGAAAGAAAAATAGTAAACTCATATTCGAGCACAACATTTTGTCGCTGTTAATTCAGTTCTATACATATGATTTAAGATTAAATTAATTTTGTAAGCTTGATCTCAAATCATAAAAGATATTACTAAATAATAGTGTAATTATTTTACAAAAGATATTAAAACAATAAAACATCTAGTAATATATTAAAAATTCCTGAACGAGTAGATCGTATGAATCAGCGTAGTGTCGTTCGTAAAATCTTCAAGTTTGATCAAATACAAGCTTGAAGAACAACAGTGAACGACCTAGTCCTCCACGATGATGATTTCTATATTCTCTTTTTTAAAAGCGTATACAAATCATTTTATATTTATACACAAATGTGTATCTTCATATTTTAGAAGAGTTCTAAAATATCAAAAGAGAATTATTATCTATGAAGCATGGATACTTCTACGAGGATGTTGTTCCCACACCGAGTACTTACCGGGTACGACACTTTTATGGACAAGTATCAACACACACCCTAAAGTGTCAGTGTCTTAAAGAAAATTTTGACCACCTCGACTCTTAGATTTAATAAATAAAATGTAATAAGAATTTTAATTCATTCAAATATGGAACCACAAATTGAGATAGATAAATGTTTATAGATTTTAAGAAAGAAATAAAATAATTTCTTATTGTATAAATATATTACTTGTTCTATGTGTTTTTGAAACTTATCACAGTTTAAATTTAAATATTTATGAAATTTTAATTTTTTTAGTTAATACAACTATATTTCAATACTATATATGTATGTATGTATATGTATGTATCTACCGTACTCGTATCTTTAAAATTTCAACAAATAACGTATTTTCGTACCCGTATCGTATCGTAACAGTGTCCCGTACCCGTATTAGTGCTTCATAGATTATTATATATCTTGATATTTTAAGGAATAAGATAACAATGAAAATACACTTTCTTACTACTAAAGGATTCCTACCTTACCTTAAATGACATACATTTTCCCACTACTACATGATTCTTACCTTAACTTAAATGATTTAGGTTACAAGTTAAATACATGTACACAAATAAAAGAGTCCTAATGTAAAAAAAAAGGCAAATAATAAAATAACTGTACTAATTAATTAAACAAGGAAAAGTTTGTAGGAATAAAATTCCTATCAATCTCTCCCTTTTGTCTTTTTTGGCAAAAATACTTCAACTTCCCGTGATTTTAAAAACTCTCTCTGAATAAAAATCCTGCAGAAGACGTTAGTCCTGGTGATTGAACAATGCAAGCAACACCAATATGAAAAAAAAAATCAATGTTAGACAAGACACATCAACTGCTGGTTCTACTACTGGAACCAGGGCGTCCTGGAGTTACGGCAACAACATCCCATAGTAAGCATCATAATCAACTTCACTAGTTCGAATCTTATCTTCTTCAGCAACAACTTTACAAAGCTCAGCAATTTTACCAAGCATCTTCAGTCTTCGATTCAATAATTTTACCAAGCATCTTCACTCTTCTCCCTTTTTGACCAAAATGCAAAAGGAGAGCATAAAAATATCATGCAAGGCAAGAAGACCAGAAAGGTGCGACCTTGTATCGGCAAGCTGATTTTATATTCCAATATGCTCAATATTCACAATGTTTCTCTTGACCAAAATTTGAGATGAAGTAGTTTCTAATGTCTATGTGTTTTGTGCGAGAATGTTAGAATGGATTTCTCGAGACATCAATCGCGCTTGAATTATCACAAAGAGCAGTTAAAACACTATTATGTACACCGTAGTCCTCGATCAGTTAATTCATCCAAAGTAGTTGATCACACATGCTACTTGCAGCTACATATTCCACCTTATATGTTGATAAGTAAACACAATTTTATTTTTGTTAAACCAAGACACATGATTATTTCCTAAAAAAAAATAACCCCAAGTGGTGTTCTTCCAGTCATTAATATCTCCTGCCCAATCAGAATCAATATACCCGATAAACTTTGTGTTAGTGTCCTTAGTATACCAAATTTTTAAATCACATGTTCCAGCAACATATCTAATGATCCGTTTAGGAGTCTTTAGGTGAGTGACTTTTAGATTAGACTGGTAACGAGCACACAAATACATACTATACATGATATCAGGTTGACTCGCAGTTAAATACAATGGATTATCTATCATGCTTCTATACAAAGTGTGATCAACACCCTCACCAACATCATCCCTAGACAGTCTTTGACTCGATCCCATATGTGTCTTCATATTTGTTGGAAGAGTTTTCGTGGTGTTGAAATATATCAACGGGTTCATGGCTTGGTATTATCGGAATTCGATTCAATTGTAAGTTTTAATGTGTTTCAAGCTTTGGAAAATAAAAGAACAAATGAAAATAAAATAATTAAAATAGCTAACTATCCTAGAAATTGAAATTGCATAATGGGTCGGATGCCACGTCGGATGCCTTAATTGAAAATGCAAAGCAATAAATGAAATAAGCAAAAACAAGCAATGTTTCATCAAATACAAGCATGCAAGTACAAGGTACAACAATGCATAAAAACTCAAATAATGCAAATTAACATGAATTGAAAGCATGAATATATAAAGCAATGAAAATGGACGGGAAAGTTTGAAACTTTGAAGAAAATAACAAGCAACAAAGAGTAGATCTAAGATTAAGCATGAAACAAAGCATGAAAACTAAAACTAAAATAAAGCACATAAAATACTTAAAATAAAAACGATCAAGGACTCGATCTATGATCTATATGTGTCACTCATTTAGATTTCATGGACGATTCACAAGATCTAACATGAAATCAAAGAGACAAGGCAAAAAGCATAAAATGAAGAATAAGCATGGAATTGAAGAACAAAGCATGAAATTGAAGAAAGCTTACTAGAATTAAGGAGAGAAACAAGTTTGAATTAAATTGCATCAAAGTAAAAATCCAAAGGAGTATTTGGATTCATCTTGAGCTTACAAACCCAAGGCAGAGCTTCCAAATTAAACTAAGAACAAGAGAGAGAAAATTATCCCAAACCCAAGTTTGGGTTGGGAGGAGATGTTCTTGCAAAAATGAGAATTGTGAGCTATTTATACTAATTTTTATTGGGTTTAAATGGGTCAATTTGGGCTTTTTAGGCTTAATTTCACGAATTTGACCAAAATTGACCAGTTTTGACCATGATGGCTCAAGGTGGCTCGGTCTTGGCTCAAGGTGGCTCAGTCTGGGCGAGCCTGGGTGTGCTGGGGCTGGCTGGGGTGTCCTTGGGCTGGGCTGGGGTGTGGCTGGAGGCCTGGGCGCAATTCTGGGCGAGCTTGGGCGCCAAAATGGACGTGGGAGTAGGCAAGCCTGGGCATTGCTGGGCGCAAATCTGGGCGTTGCTGGGCGCGAAACTGGGCAAGCCTGGGCGAGAATTTGGGCGCGGAACTGGGCAAGCCTGGGCGCGAATCTGGGAGCAAAACTGGGGGAGGAGCTGGGCGCTGCAGTAGGCAAAGCTGGGCTGCGTTTTGGGCGAGATTTCGGGCACCGAAATGCTGCCTAGAAAGCTGCCTAGGGGTGTTGCTCCTTAGGCGTGAAAGTGGGCAAGCCCAGGCTAGGCTAGGCCACCATTCCAGAATGTTTACTCCCTTTTAAGCTTGATCTTGGCACCAACTTGGGCATGAAAATAGGCAAGGTTAGGCTTGGATTTTTGGCCTCCATGCCTTAGCTTGATTTAAAAATTATTAAGCCACCTATTAAAAGATAATTTTAATTATTAAAACCCAAGAATTACACCAAACCTCAAGGTAATTGAACCAATTAACCCATTAAAATATAAAATTAACAAGTCAAGTGAAAAATAACAAAACAAGAAAAACCACATAAAAAATTAATAAAATCCTATTAAAAACTACTAAAATCAACATAAAACTCTAACTAAAAATACTAGGAAAAACACAACAATTACATGCAAAACAATATGCTTAGCACAATTTATAGCAGAACGTTTCACCAAATTTTTAGTTGACTTGTAACACAAAAATCTCATCATCAAACTGTTTAATTTGTAACACTATAAAGAATTATATACTCATCTCAAAAGTGGTAGACAAACTATTCACAAAATTCTTAAGTAGTTTATCGCAATTAGACCCAATAATAATGTCATCTACATAAATCCGAGCAATCAACATATCATGCTCGCTTTCATTATGAATAAGGTATTATCAACTTCTTCACGTTTACAATTTATTTGAAATAAATACTAAGTCAGCCTATCATACCATGCTCTATGGGTTTGCTTAAAGCCATAAAGAGCATTTTTTAGTTTATAAATAAAGTGAGATTTATAAAGATTTTCAAAACCCACAGGCTGCTCAACATATACTTTTTCATTTAGAAAATCATTTGAAAAGGCTCTCTTTATATTCATTCAGTGAATAATAATACTTGAATGACAAGCAAAAGCAAGTAAATAACCTTGTTGACTCAATTCTTGTCACAGGTACAAACGTTTCTTCAAAGTCGATACTTTTGATATGAGTAAATTCTTGAGCGACCAAAAGAGCTTTATTATGCACAAAGATTCCCAACTCATCAGTTTTATTTCTAAAAATCCATTTGGTACCGATAACATTACCAAAACTTGGTCAAGGAACCAAGTACCACACGTCATTCTTAGCAATCTAGTCAATTTTCTCCTGCATAGCATTGATCCATAACTCATCCTTGAGAGCTTCCTCCACCCTTTTTGCTCTACAGAAGACACCAAATAAGAGTTTTTAATTAGAGAACAATAAGATGTCATACACACCATTTTTTACCATCTTCTTGAAGTTGGTTTGATTTTTGCGAGTGCTTTTCTCATTAAGTGATCCAATAACTTGTGAGGTGGGATGATCTCTTTGTATCCTTGGGGGAATGTCCCTATCAAGAGGACTAGAAGACCTTGAGGCTACATTATCATCTTGATCAGATTCTAAGTCAGAAGTTTCTGCACCAGTATTAATCATAGCTTGAAATGTTGGTTCTGGTGTTGGGGCACGAGCAGGAGCGTCTGCAAGACTAACATGATCTGTTCCTGCAGATTCACTCAAAATAGGCATGAGAATAGATTGAGGACTTCGCACTAGATCGTGCACATCATCCTCAACAGAATGATCTAGCGCTAATCAAATCATCAAACTTAATATTCACAGATTCAAGCATTGTTCCAATTCTAAAATTAAACACTCTATATGCATGATTGTTGACATAATCTCCTAAAAACACACACTTGTCACTTTTAGAATCAATTCTTTGCCCAATAAGACCTGTCATTTAGAATTGTATACACACAACCAAACACATGAAAATACTTAAGATTTGGTTTCTTTCCAGGGTGTTATAAATGTACCAATCTTAAAGTAAACTCGACTTGAGATGTGACAAAAAGTGTTAAGAGTTTCAGCCCAAAACCTTTTTGAAATATTTTTAGAAATTAACATAGTTCGGGCAATTTCTAACAAATATCTATTTTCACGTACGACTATCCCATTTTGTTGTGATGTAATTGGAGATGAAAAAACTCATGAGAAATGATATACATGTTATAGAAACTTGAAAATGAGGAGTTTTCAAACTCATTTCCATGGTCAGACCTAATTCTACCAACATACAATCCATATCTATTAGTAATACGTTTAAGACAATTTTTGAAAGTTTTCAAATGTTTCATATTTTTCACGAAAAAACTCTATCCAAGTAAATTGTGAATAATCTCAACAATAACAAAAAAGTATTTCATACCACTTATGATTTCTACCTAAATTGGACCTATAAGATCCATGGGAAGAAGCTCCAGGCACCGTGATATGTTGAAATATTGGATCACCGGGTGAGACACTCTGCTTTGCTTCCTTTTCTGACACACAACACACATTGATGGATTGTTAATCACCAGTTTTGGGATGCCTCTAACAACACCATTTTTAACCTGCTTCTCACCATCATATAGTTAACATGTCCTATCCTCTGGTGTCACAACTCGAATCTAGACAACTGAACAGTTTGACATAGGGTTTTGCTGTTAACTTGATAATAGTTGTTCGTCATTCTAATTACAGTAAGTATACATTTATCAAAAACCTCGCATGAGTCTTAATTAAACTTTACACAAAGATCATCATCACACAGTGGACTAATGCTAATTATATTAGTAGTTAAACCTTCCACAAAAAACATATTTTGGAGCATAGACAACCCTTCAACATTAAGGGTGCCCATCCCAATGGTCTGTCCATGAGCACTACCACTATATTGAACTTTGCCATTATTGTGTTTCAAAACATCAAATAGGTCATCAACTGTTCCTCTCATGTGTCAGGAGCACCCACTATCAAAATCCCATAAACCTACAGTATTCGACTCAAGTGATGTATGAATCATGTTGCACTGAGTTTTAATTTTTCTTACCCACACTATTTAAGATTCTGGAGCGGTGTTGGTCCGACTGTTGGTGCTTTAGTTGACTACCTTTGCGTTGCCTTCAAATGCACGTGTCCTTTCCATCTTCAACTTTTTGTAGAAGGGACTGACATGTCCAAGTTATGAGTAATGGTACAAATATAACTACGTCGACGTTGTTAGATCTTTTAACAGATATAGATCCTTCCAATGGTTTGTCACCTTCTCTGACAAATGTTGGAGTCTTAAATCATATGCCACTCTTGGAAAAAGATCCGATAGACATGATCTCCACAAGTTTAGCTGTACCAGAACTGAGTCTCTTCAGAATCAAAAGAGCCTTCGAGAGTTTTGAACTTGTCCTACCTAGTTTTTCTTCACATTTTATCAAGAGGGCTTCCAGGCGTAAGATTATAGCATATTGATTTTATCCATACGCGTCAATATCTCATTCTCCCTAGTAAGAATATTTACTCTATGAATTAGTTTGGACCAACTCCCATAAAGTTTTTCATAGGCAGCACTGAAATCTTCAGTATCATCATTAACATCATCAATGTTCTCAATAATAGAAGAATTGAGACACCAGATGTTAATAACATCTTCGTCGTCATCCTAGACAACAAAAGCAAACATGACAGTGACTTCTCCTATCTCTTTAGGAAATGCATCCTCATCTTCTCCATCACTCAAAGCAATCATATTTATCTTTTGCTTGATGTTAGTACACTCATATTTGTAATGAGTTTGACGTTATCTAAAAACTTGGTGCTATTCTAGTTTTAGTCTTCAGACTTGACACTAATAGGAGTCACATCCCTCCTTTGAAACATGTTCTCTTAAGGAGAATGTCTAAGCATTCTTGGAGTTGATGATTCGGAAAGAGGTTTGTGGCTTCGATTAATTGGATTTCTCAAATTATTATTTTTCCTTAGTAACTCGCTAGACTTTCTTGTGATAAGTGCAATTCATCATCATCCAACTCGGTAGTTTCAGCTTTATGCATTTATTCATGAGAGAAGCAAGATCAAATTCTTCATCTTTACGAGCAGGATTTGAGATCAGAGTAATACTTCTACCCTTAAGTTGTTAGATCAGAAGTTCCATTTCATAAGTTTTCAAAGAGCTAACAAGCTCATTAAAGCTCATGGTAGAGGTATCATTGGCTTCTTCAATGACTGTTATTTTCATGATGAACCTCTCATTAACAGAACACAAAAGCTTGCTTACAAGCCTTTCATTCGAGAAGACTTGCCTAAGGATTGTCATTCATTGGCAATGTCCGTGTGTTTGGTACTATAGTCAGCAATGGTATCATTGTCCTCCATACTCTGGACTTTCAAATTGAGATGCGAGCATTTTTAATTTTATGCAAAAGTGTTGTATGATATCCTATGCTTCTTTTGAAGTCGGGAGATTTGTGATGATTCTGAATAGAGAGACATCCACAAAGCTGTAAAGAGCATTCATGACTTTAGTATTTGAGTTTGAAACAACTAGATCATCAGTCATCTAATCGATATCATTTTTAAGGACGATGTCACCAACTAGATCATCCCACCTGGGAGCCTCCCAACCAACCAATATTGCACGTCATGATCTTTCATCCATGGTTTTGATATAGACACGCATCCCCACTTTCCACATCATATAGTTGGTCCTGTTAAGAGTTGGTGGTCCATTTGCAGCATTCATATATCCATAACTTTCTTACACAGAAAAAACAGGATCAACACTTAGTACCATCAAGTGACCACTCTTGATTACAATTATAAAATTTGAAGGTCACGAATACTAAAATAAAATAATCAGAAAATGAATGTTAGTAGAGATGTTACAACGTTAATAATATTCAATAAAACACACAACAAAAATAATACACACACATAATTCAATTTGCCTACGAGTTTAAAACTCATAGATCATGGCCTCACGCCAGAAAAGATATTACAAAAAAATGGTGTAATTGTTTTAAAATATATATTAAAATAATAAAACATCTAGTAATATATGAAAATCTTCAAATTTGATCAAACACAAACTTGAACAACACGAGCACAATGAACGATAGCCTCTAGTCCTCCATGATGATTTCTGTATTCTCTTTTTTGAAAGTGCGCGTATGAAGTCCAAGTCCTTTTTATATTTATACCCAAGTGTGTATTTTCAGTTTTTAGAAAAGTTCTAAAATATCAAAAAAAGAATTGTCAATATATTGATATTTCAAGGAATATAAAAATACACTTTCTACTACTAAATTTTTTTTACCTTACCTTAAATGACTTAAGTTATAAGATAAGATATATTTAAATAAATAAAAGAACCCTAATGCACAAACAAATTTAGCAAACCAAATAATAAAATAACTATACTGATTAATTAAAAAAGGAAAATTCTGTAGGAATAAAACTCCGATCAAATTTCTTATAAATCTGAACAATAATATAGTTGGCTTAACGCAATGTTATTAATGAAGTGTTATAACATATTTTTGAATGACTAAATTACATATAAAAAATATCTAATCTAATTTAAAGAAAATACTCTCATATTGACCCCGAGTTTTGGTCCCCAAAAAGCACCCTATACAACTGGACTAAAAAAGTTAATGCCCGAAGAGTTATACACAACAACTAGTTGAATACTCACGTTTTACGCGGGCATATTAAACAAATTCATAAAAACGTAAAATATATCAAAAATAATATTAACTTTAGAAAGTGAATTATTAATACAATGGAAAGAAATATTTGATATAAATATAAGATGTGTAACATTTTAAAATTTCTTTGTTACGACCTATTAATCCCAAAGGCTTCCTTTAAACGCAATTCATTCAAATCAAGCATTAGGAATATTGCAAATATATCTTTACGTAATGCAATAGACTCCTAAAATAAAAAATAAACATGCATACTAAAAATTACTACACATGGAAATTCAATCTGAACAACAAGAAAATAGCAGTTTTCCGAGAGATTTGTCCATCGATTTTAATGTAAATTCCCTCGTTTTTTGAGTAACCGAGGAAAAAAAAACGAGGGAAAGATTTCCTCGGTAAAATTTTCTAAGGGAAAATTTCCCTCGGAAAATTTTACTGAGGGGAATACCGAAGGTCAATCCCCTCAATAAACTCCCCCGTACCACCCTCGAAAAAACCAAGGGCAAACCGAGGGGCGGCTACCCTCGGAAAACCAAGGGGAGATTTGCCCTCGGAAAAACCGAGGGGCAAATTACCCTCAGAAAAACCGGGGGGAGCTTGCCCTCGGAAATAAGTACCCTCGGGAAAACCGAGGTCAGATTTCCCTCGGAAAAACTGAAGGGCATTACCCTTTGAAAAACCGAGGGCCATTGCTACCTTCGGAAAAACCAAAGGGAATATACCCTCGTTTTTCCCTCGATTTTCTGATTTTTCGAGGGTATTCCCCCTCGGTTTTTCATTTTTTTAAAAAAATATTTTTTATATATTAATTTTAATTCATGTTTATTTACTAAAGTTCCCAAAAAAATTGAAGAAAAATCATTAATGAACAGACAAACAAATAAACCAGTTATTATAAAAATATTTGAAAATTACAATTATTACATGCGTTCGACAAAAGTGTTTAGTAACAAAGTTTTCATAAAACATATCAAACTGTCCTATGATGGGGGGTGCTGTGGTGGGGGTTGCTGCGGCGGGGTACTGCGATAAACGAGCATACATCTCGGCCATCTGTGCGTTCACCTGCACCTGAAATTCCTCCTGCTGCTGGCGCTGCTCCTCACGTAGTCGCTCATACTCAGTATATCGCTGCTCGATCGCCTGGAGCTCCGCCCTCTGTGCCTTCTGAGCTCGTCTCGTGACTTCTAACTCCTCCGTATGCGTCTGGAGCTGCGCCTCCTGAGCTAGTCTCGTGGCCTCCAACTCCTCCCTCTGCGTCTGGAGCTGCGCCCCGAGCTGTCTCACGTGGGTTATATGCTGCTGGGAGGAGGAGGAAGAAGAGCTGCCTGTGAAAAAACCATTCGCAGCAGCAACCACCTTCCCGTACGAGCTGGTGTCGTAGTGTCGTCTCTTGATCGACCCGACGACGTGGAAGAAAACCCGGTCAGGGTCAACCTCGCTACCCGCATCCTGGGAAGACGCACGTACCTCCTCCAAGCGTCGCTCGTACTCCGCCTGAAATACAACTCGTTAGTAAATTCTACATTAAAACCAAAGAATAAGTTAAAAATAAGGAAGAGACTCACATTAATATTACTGAATCTCGCATCGATCCACGTGTCGTCATCCTTCTTGTGCGTACATACAAAAACTTGGTACGCCTTGGCCAGCTCACCCGTCTCCCGCTTCTGTATCCAAATAGAATTTTCAGATAATTAACATTAAAAATAAATAAATAAAATATTATTATATTCTGAAATTACTTACGATATCAAGAGCATAATCGACATCCAAGTACCCGGCCCAGCAGGCTCGCTCCTCATGTTCTGGCTGCACTACTCGGACTTTGCCTTGTTCTCGGGCTTATCCCACTCAAACTTCAAAGACCTAGTTGAGATGCATGATATATAAAAATATGTTATAAATAAAAAACTCTAATTTAATAAGAAAATATATAACATAATCATTTACCTCCAGACCTCTTAGGTAACGCATCTCTGCAGCTGACCACCATGAGAATCATGATACTGCTTATACTCATTCACCCGCTTCCCGTACTTGTCCGACATCATCGAGAAAAATGTTGTTTGTATCTGAGCAACACTATACTCCTCCGGGTCTCGATAACAAATCTTCTACAAAATAAAATAATAATTACAATTCAATTGATACATATGATTGTGTAGTTACAGTAAAAATTAACAAATTTGGACATAAAATAATAATTACATGAAACATCTCCCACCAGAAATCCTTAGTCTCCTGAGGGACATCCTTATAGCACCACCCGTCGGGATGGAGTTCCTTCTCCCGGAGTATAGTGGTCACCTTGGCCTGTCTGCTGTGTAGCCTGTATTCAATTGTATTTTTTTTTGTTACGAATATAACTTAATCATAACAATAATTACAATTTTAAAATCATTAATTTACTTACTTCTTCCATGTAATATAAACCAGAACTCCCCCCCCCTGTGGTGGGACCAACTTCCGTCGTGATGTACCCGCATCGGACGGTGTATGTAGCGGTGTATCTGACGTCGGTGTCGGTGTCTACGTCGGTGTATCCGTGGTCGGCGAAGGTGGGCGGCGGAAGAAGGCGGACTGCGAATTCGGGCGCGGAGGCGGTCGTACTCCTCGGTTGCTGCGATAGAGAGTCACTGCGGATAGCGGCGGACGGCGGAAGACGGATTGGGTGAGGCGCACGACAATTCTTTCTCGTTCTTTCTGTTTCTTTTCTCTATGTTTCTGAGCAGGGGGTCTGTCCCCCGCTGATGTTTTAATAAAGCAGACCGAGGGCAATAGTGCCCTCGTTTTTTTCGGAGGGAAATGATTGCCCTCGGTTTTTTAATTATAAATAAATAAAAAACCGAGGGGAGGGCTAGGCCCTCGATTTTTTCCGAGGGGAAATAGTGCCTCTCGATTTTGTTAAATAAAAAAAATTGAGAAAAAAAGAAAATGCATATTTAATGATCGACACCCGATCCTCGGGGTTTCGGGACACCGAGACACACCCCTCCCCGCCCCATTCGTAAAATGATAGGATTTGTTTTTAATTTCTACTAAATTTTTATTTTTTTCAAGATTTTTTCCATTTTTTATTTAAAATTGGGAAAAATAGAAAATGCGTACTTAATGATCGACACCCATTCCTCGTGGATCCACGACAACGAAACGCACCTCTTGTCCCCTCTTCAAAATCACGATACTTCGTCGCTTCGCATTTCCAACCGAACAACTTGATCGATCGATCGTATCTTGGTTGTTGGTCGAATTACATGACACGTGTGAATACGCACATGCTCGTTGATATTTTTCAATTGAAATTGGGTCAAAACCATCCCACGTTCCTAAGATGATAGGATTTTTTTCATTTTTACGATTTTTCTATTTTTTGTCGATTTTTTTTATTTAAAAAAAAACTAGGGCTTGGAAATGCCCTCGGTTTGTTTGCTATTTTATTTTATTTTTATTTTTTACTTGAATAAAAAAATCGAGGGACAATACTGCCCTCGGTTTTTTTCAAGGGGACTCCCAAGCCCTCGGTTTATTCTGCTATTTTTTTATTTTAATTAAATAAGAAAATCTTGGGACAATACTACCCTCGATTTTTTCCGATGGGACTATCCTTCCCTCGTATTTTTCGAGGGGAATTTTCCTTCGGTAATAATACCCTCGCAAATCTTTCGGTAATTATGGTGGCAAAAATTGGCGCCGTTTTTTTAAAGATTCACCGAGGGGGAATATTTCCCTCGGAAACAACCGAGGGAATATTTGGTTCCTCGGCTTATCCCTCGAAAAATACCGAGGGGATTAATGCCCTTGTTTTTTCCCTCACTTTTTCAGTGTTTTTTTGTAGTGTTGTCAATCATAAAAGAATCTTGTCAACCCTTGTCGCCCTTTACTCTCAATCGACATTTCAACGTAATAAAATAAATAGAATAAAAAAACATCATACACAATCCACATATAATACTCATATATGATAAAGACTTCAAATATATGATTTATAATATCAAATCACTGGTATATCAATTTAATCAATTTATTATGTTGTAGTGTTCACCCTGTTAGATCACTTCACGCTATTTAAAATTGTCTGGTAACCTCTTCCTCATCTTCTTCACTCTCCCGTCAACTTTGTTGTTGTTACCAATTTTTCTATCTCCACAAGAACCTATTCAACACAAATGGATAAATTAAATCTTGGATGGATCAAATTAATAATTATAAAAACTACATCCATGTTAACTAATTAGAGATAAATATTTTAAATCCTTATGTGAAGTTGATATATAATGACAAAGATTAAATAGATAATAAAAACTATGTTTATTAATTAGATACAATATGTAATATATATTCAATGAAAATTATATTGTACAGAAATATTAAATTTTATAAATACTTATTTAACTACGATAATTTTTCTACCTATATGTAGTGTTATCATCCTTAATAATATTTTTAAACACCTACGAGAGAATTACTCTGATTTTTATTTGTAGGCATAATATTTTGAATTTTTAGATTAGAATATTCCAATATAAGTCGTGATATTTATTGTCTTGCTCGTGCAAAACACGTGGTGTGTATATATATATATATATATATATTTTAATTAGACATCAAAATATTTTAAATTTTATCAAATGATAAAAATAATGACAAACAACCATGAAAGGATGTATTGGTAGATTAACACACAATATATATGTAAAGGTGGAGATGTTTGTTTCATTACAAAAGAAAATGAATGTTTGACCAATATTATGTAAAATATTAACCACGTATTTTATTATGTTTAATTGATTAATTGAAGGAGATAATTTTGGTCTGTTTTTAGATTAAATTATTAATTTAGAGAGTTTATTTCGTCTTTCAGTTAGTCCAAATAAGACATTAATATGATTTAAGAAATTCTGCAATTAACATTAGATTTATAACCAAATAAAAATTAAAATTAAAAAATACCTCTTATAAACTTAAGAACATGTAAAAAAAAAATATTTTTGAATAATTAAGGCCTCAATGTTGTCAATAGAATAATTTTTTTTTAAAAATGAAATCAAACATATCGACTCAATTTGATGTTAACCTAAATAAGGAAATAAGTTTGATTGACTTAATTTAAGGATTGATTTTGGGGTATTATTAAATTCAATTGGCCTTTGAGAGATAGAGAGAGAGTAGATGAACCCTTTATTTATAAGAAGTTCTTCAATTAACATCAGATATGCCTTGAATTAGGGAGGGTATGATTAGGTTTGAAAGTGTAATTCATACGAAAATTGTATTTTGACCTTCTAATTGACGTTCATTTAAAATATGTTTATACTAATTATAATTAACTAACTCAATTTGATTAATTATATTTATGTAATTTATATAGTTCAGTTATAAACATTGTTAGATTCCTTAAAAGAACAATTAAGATGAAAGGAGTGGTGTATCTCAATCATGTACAATAGAAATAACATAATTGAAGGAATATGGTGAAATTAGGTAATTTATTTCAAATGTATAATTTATAATTACAGTAATTAACTTTAGATAAACACGGAAAGCTTGTAATGACAATATCTATATTTAATCTAATCATGCTAAAATGAGTATACGTGTTTTAACTTAGATTCAATAATTCCAAATCTTAATTTGAGATAAACATAGAAACCTTACATTAGTTAAACATAATTAGTGGACCATTTAAAGATTTTTTATGGCTAGCTATTCAGATGATTTTTTCTTAATGAGCACATATATTGAATTTGAGTTTGATTTATCAAATCATGCTTGCTTTAAAATATTATTCAGATGATTTATTTGTATTAATCATATTTAATGTCAATTTTATATATATAAATACGTATCAACAAAAACATTTATATATTAAAACTATTTCAGGAAAGACACTGAATTTGTGCTTTTAACTGATTATAATAAATTACTTAAAAAGCTATAAATCTCCATGAACATATTTAAATATGCAAATAGATATGGTGGACAATCTAATATGTTTAGTGTGTAAAAAGGAAGTAAATCATTCAAAACCAAATGTGATTGTATATAGTTTAAATATGGATATAAAACTCATATATCCATAAAATACATTTAATTAAAAAATTATACACGTATAATATGTTATCAAAATTCAAAGTAGGATGTTCACCATTTATATTATTTTTTCGAGAATCTTGAAAATACATGTACGAAGTTTATTTACTCAACAAAATTATATATATACATGAAGTTACCAATTTTATGGTATCTAATCTCATAACAGGAGTATGATTATGTAATTTATGGATGAAATGACTTACTTATTTTTTATTTCAAAGACCGCATATTTTGTCTAATTTGTTGTTTTCTTTATAAGTATGGAGTAAATATACTTCCATATAAGCACAAATTTTCTATATATAAATATGGTGTTATTGTATAATGTGTGGTTTATTTTATTTGGTCTCCAAAATTTTGAATTTTCTTAGAAGAGCAAATGCGTTATATAATGCATTATATTGTATAGAGATTTGCATTGAGAATCTAATTACAAAGATGAAAGCAAAACAGGAACTCCAACTTTTTCAAACATATTATGTAAAAGTAAAAGACAGTTCAAGATTACAATTGCATAATATAGCAAAGTTGTGATTTGGTGTAATATAAAATAGCTAATCCCCAAAGTAAAGCTTATACAAATTAATTATCAATAATAACCAACACATGAATTTAAAACAATATTCACAAATCACCAGTTTCGAGAATCAGTAATAACTAATTAATACATGGATCTAAATTAAGCACAAACAATTACCAATCACATATCACATGTTCAAGCTGTATATTCCAGGTACTTCCTCGTGCAGTTCATATATTTATTCTAGAAGATGAAAGAAATAAATTAAAGAAAAAACACAATACAAATTAAGCAAGCTAAAGAAATATTCATAGATCCCAATTAATACATAAATCAATAAAAAAAATTAAAGCTTGAAAACAAATAATTGCAGATCAATATCACAAACTATGCAAGTTCATCATCAAATTCCAGATCTGAATGGACTCATAAAAATATTAATTAATAAATATCAGTTTATCACATTATGATGATCCCTCCAAAACCCGACCGCCGCTAGAAATCGTAGCACCTTTTACAGACCTGCTATCATCCCATCTCCACCATCACTAACAAAATTTCCCGGTAGCCCCAAATCCGTCATCGTAGTCCCAATCCCTGTCGTCATTACCACCGCCAGACCCATAGCCACGACCGACTACAGTTACAACGTCGCCTTCTCCAGCCCTCCTCCGACTGCAACCATTTTCACATCATCGATTGCCGCAGTTTTCTCGACTGTCGATGAATCAAGATAGTCGCGCCGCCCAATCGAACTCGCCGACGAATCGCTGTCAACCACTACCAATTCAACCACGCCACCGTTGATTCCATCCAAGCCACCACATTCGTCCTCATAGTTGCCAGAAAATAGGGACGGGACCCTTCTTGAGTCGGAGCCTGATCTCGTCATGGTCACTGCGCATCGCGGTGGGGAGGAGGATCTTCGTGCTTGCCACCGCTACGAGAAGTCACCGATTCGTTACAGTCGAACACCGATTTTGAAACCAAAATTGATTTAGATCGAAGATGTTAATTCAAATCTGAACGAAGATGTTTCTTAAGATATGAATCGATCTAAGAACCGAAGATGTATTAGGAAAAAAACACGATTGATTTGAAAAAATTAAGAAACGCCTACCATAAAATAATTAATAGAGAAGCAGAAGATGAAGAAGAAAAGAAAAATGACCTTGAGATGGTGGGATGCTACGGAGAGAGACAGAGAGAGACAAACCCTAAATTTCTAGAAAAACAAATGAATGAAAAAAAAAGTATTATTTTATATCCTTGACAATTTTACATAAAAGAAAGGATTTTATGAAAAATGATGTGAGAATGCCACATCAAATTTTGACTACATAACCAAATGACACATGTCATTTGAAAGATTGTGAAGTTGACACCTAAACAAAGATGTGCGAAATATAGACAAGGGTTATATATTTATTAGCCCAAGAACTCGTGAAGTATTTGTCTTTTATCATCGAATTAGTTTTTATTTTAAAAAAATGGCATGTAATTGTTTTCTTTAAATGCAATCATGAGCTACAAGTTAAGATGTTAAATCTTTATTTTAAAGCATGCTGGCATATATATATGATTACCTGCTGGCTCTCTTTTTTTTTTTATCAATAATGTTTTTACAAAACAAGAAAAAGTCGGGCTTGGTAGTACATAATATGGTAAGATAATATTTCCCTTTTAAGAATGTAGCAAATTTTGGTCAAGTCCCCAAAAAATACTAGTTTGACCGTATTAATTTAATAGCACGCATATTTTCTTTTCCTTTTCTTTTGTTTTAAAGTATCCATTAATATTCTGTACTTTATACTCAGCCTATAGGATTATCGACGAAAACACGTATATTAGAAAAATATAATAAGTATCTTTAAGATTGTAGATTATTTTTTTCTATTCTTCCTACCGTCCTTATTTTTACTTTGATATTTTTACTTTCTCTCTTGACAATTTTTAACTAATACGAAGAAATTATTTGATGTTATGAAAAATAATTCATACTCACGCATGTGAAAATTGTATCTAGGTTTGTTTGTCCCAAAAAAATATCTTTTATCATTGGTTAAATTCTCTAACTTTATAAGTATTGCAATAGAACAAATTGAATTAAGAAGAGAGACTTTTTAATATTTATTGTATAATTAATACTTTTAAATGAACAAGCGACAATTTAAGACGAATGAAAAAGAAAATAAATATATATTAGACGAGTACAAAGTTCATAGTGATTTAGTCATCATATTCAATCATTACGGGAGGTCAAATGACACATTTGTGTTTCAATGATAAAAGCAATTTTCTAATAGCATCTCAACGTTGTGTTTGGATACTTGAATTTGACGCTAGTTCTTTCCAAGTATTTGATCATATCTTTTAGTATTTTCATATTCATATAATTATATGGAGCGTCATTTTTCTTGCTACATCACCACTAGCACGTAAACTTGCGTGGTCTACCGAAGTGAATAGGTCTCGAGTCTCATTTAATTTTCAATTTTCTTATATAATGTTGTTTGTTTATATGTTTGATTGATGTACTTCTCTGAGTTATGTAACATTTTAGGGTGTTTATATATAAAATAATTGATAGAACTTGAATTTCAATTGTCATGATAGTTATTGATAGAACTTGATATTGTTTAGTGCACTTAATTACTAAGCCCAGACAACGTCGCCTCAAACTCGACTCGTTAAGGTTAGACGAGCTTGCTTGAGCCGAACTTGAACTCATTTATAGAAGTATCGGTCTATTTAAAATTCACATTCTTATTATTTTATTGATGTATTGTAAAATATTATTACATATACAATTCACGGGTCGATTTGCATACCAACTCATGATTTATATATGAGCCAAGACTCGTCTCATTTAAATAAACAAACTCTATATTGAGCTCGAACTCTACTCCTTTACTAAATAAGTTCAAGCCGAAATGAGTTTGAAGCGAGCCTAACTCAAGTAACTCGCGAGCTTGACTCATTTCCAGTTGTATGCACTTGTTAGAACAACTAAAAAGTCCAAACCTAATTTTTTTTAATTGATTATGCAACATTTTGCTTTGCGACCTTTTACATTTAATAACTACAGAATCCAAAGTTAATAATTTGACGAATAAATTCGTGCTCTGTGTAAGCTTGAAGAATACGATTTAGGCTCATTCCTTAATTAGTGCTGTGAAAACAACCAATTAGTGCCAGTTTATACAACAGCCCACGTGATTGAAAGAAAGAAAAAGAAAACATAATTATAAATGGCATGGTGCTAATTAAATTGAAAATAAAAGAAATGTGAAACTTCAAGTATAAGCCATACTACTTAACAAACATTGTTAAACTTGAGGTTACTGAATTAGCTACGTTTTTAAGATCTAAACCAGGATTAGGGTGTCTCAACTTTAACAAGAAAGGCAGGGTTAAAAGTATGGGGGATTGAGTCTTTTTACAAGCGTAAAATATAAATAATATTTATTGTAATTTGTAAATATTGCGGTGCTCCATGCTTTTGTTTCTCTCTCTCTCTTTAGTTTTGTGTCCACTATGCAGAGGACAATTAGTACAGAACCTTTTTTGGAAAGTAGGGTCTTTAGACTAGAATATGTGCATAATACCAGTCATCAAGAAAAACAACCAAATAAATTTATAAACATTGTTGGAACGTGGTGACATAACAAAAGATTGTAGGAGAAGATAACACGTGGGTATACTTGAGATTATTACCAAGCTAGAAAGGGAGTATATGTATGTTCTATCTCTCTATTTTTATTATTATTAAATTTTTTTTACAATCAAACTCTCATATTACATATTTATACTAGTTTCAAGTGAATTTTCACTAACCTCTATTAACCAATATACATACATGGATATCATTTCTTTAACAACATATACATGCATTTATAGTTCAATAGGAAACACTTTTACTTTAAAAAAAAATGGAAGAAATAGCTCGGATAAAAGTCGGTAGTGTTTGCGAATATAATGATAAAAAAGAGAAAGTGTGAAGAAAACATTTTAGTCTTTTATTATGGTCAAAAATACCCTTTATGTCCTAAAAAAATAGGCGAATACACGAAAAGACACGTTTTAAGAAGAAAAGTAAGTGTAATTGGGATAGTAAAAATCTTTCTATTCTTTTTATTTACTCCCTCGTTCTGTTCTGTCTGTCGTAATTTGAAAAAAAAAATTGTCTCATTCTATATGTCGTACTTATATTTTTAAGAGATAATCATTGTAACTTTTATTTTCCCAATAAAAAGTAAAGAGGTACTTTACTACTGTTATCCAATAACTTTTATTATTTCACATTTTTAATTTATTTTAAAAAAAGATATTAAGACTTTTAATTATTTTAAACAAAAGATATTAAGATTTTTTATACCTATAATTATATTATCAATCATCTTTCTCAATTTTCATAAAATAGTCAAATACGACATATAGAATTGGGGAAAGAGTAACTCTTAACTTTTGAGTGTTTTAATAAATAAAATAAAGTAAATAAGTGTTTTTAGATATTTTATGTGTAACTATTACTTTCAAAACATAATATACCTAATCTTTGTGAAAAAATAAAATTAAAAAATAACTATTTTTTATGGATGGAAGAAGTATTTCTTACCCCTATTTTGGAAAAAACAATCTTATTATTTAGTTCTTTTGTCCATTTTAGAAGAGCCCACCATCCATGAGGTTCAAGAGGTTGTTGTCTTATGCCCAAGGATTACATGGGCCTGTTTCTTTACATGTAAAGCCCAATTTTCAAAAAAGAAAAATCTTTAATTAAGGGGCCCAAAAAAGTTAGGGGCCTTAACTAAAAAACATGGAATGGTTGGAATATTGTCTATCGAATAATAAATGGTTTCAATATATTATCAGATTTTGAACATTTGATTGTTACTCCCTCCATCCACAGAGAATATTCATGTTTATTATTTTTGTCCATCCATGAAAAATAATTATATTTTTTTAAAGTTAGAATACAAAAAAACATATATACATATATACCCCTAATTAGTTTACTTTATTTATTAAAATGCTAAAAAGTAAATGAAAATTGCTAAAAAGTAAAGGGAAAAGTAGTTTAAAAACTACAATACCAATTAAAATCATTGAGTAGGTCTTGGGTGAGACCGGTCTCATAAAATGAGACCACTTTTTACCATTTTATTAATTTGACCCTGATTCTTACCCAAACCCAGACCCAGACCCAGACCCATAAACAAACTCCCCAGCCCACACTCCAAATCCAAAACACAACCCGATCTCAAGAACCAGACCCCCCCAACCCCGGTCATACCTTTTTCTAATACTTTTAATTACATTTGTAATACTTTGAATTACTTATTAAAAAAAAAACATACGTAATTATAGAAATCAAATATCTAGAATTATGTGATACTTCAACTGTTTTTTTATGATACTTGAACAACTTTTTGTGATACTCCAACACATCACCATCCAAAATCTGCATATAACATATGCATATTGATAAAATCATTTTCAAAAGCCACATTAATACAAAATAAATTTAATATTATCTCAACACCTGCACACACCACATCATCGGCGACACACATACGCCCAAAATCACAATTATTGAAGAGAGAGAGAGTGTGAGAAATCGAGACGAAAGAAAAGAAGAAAAGAGAAAAGAGGAAGAAAAAAAAAAAGCCTACCTTCGTCGGTGCTCACCGATTTGAAAATATAAATTGATAAAATCGTAGATTGCAACGTGAGGAGTTGAACGGTGATTTCCGATCTGAAATTGGCCCGATAAATCGTCGTAGATCTGAGGTCAAAGTTAACAATCATAAAGTTTGACCTCAGATCTACAAAGATCGGGACATCAAATCGTAAATCTGATTTCAGATTTAGAATGAGAGCGTCAATACGATTCAAATGGTATAATTTTTATTTTTTTTGGTCGCCGAAAAATAGAGACCGCCCGGATGACGGTGGCCGGCGGTGAGAGAGAAACGGTGAAGAT
>BMAC01000063.1:1422264-1471444 GCA_014905375.1 Phtheirospermum japonicum | reverse complement strand
GCCACCGCCGGCGGCGGCCACCACCTTCGGCCGCCGCCGGCCGCCATCTCTATTATTTATCGGCAAAATTTTTTTACAAATCTTATATCGTTGTAATCGTCTCGTCTCCCTCGTTCCAAATTCGCAACTGAATTTATAATTTAATGCTCCAATCACAATAGATCTGAAGCCAAAGTCACAAATTCATCAATTTTAACCTCTAATTTACAACGATTCACCGGTCGAAATTTCGATTAAACAAAACGTGGGGGCGGCTGGAAATTGGGAATGACAACAGGTTTTCTTGTTTTTCGTTTTTATATCTAGGGTTAGGGGATGGGTGGGTGGACGGGCGGGTTGGATAGCGGGTGGGTTGAACAAATGGGCATGGTAAAAAGTGATCTCATAAAATAAGATCGGTCTCACCCACGTATTTGCCAAAATCATTTTATCTTCTTAATCATTGTATTTTTGTCTACCGCATATTTTTTGTCGACGGAGGGAGTACTATTTTTCAATTTATTTATTTAATTTTTTCAGAAAAATGCAAGACGTTCAATGTTTTGGTAACTTGTTCATATGTATTTTGATAATACCAAAGATATATATAATATATTATTCAAATATTCACTTCATGTATAATTTTATGTGATAAAAAGTTATTATTTATCGCAATATCGAATGCCAATTTTTCGAATGTCGTATGGGTCTATAATAATAATTATAGACCGGCTCCGCGTTATAGCCCTATGTACAAGTATTAAGTTAGACTAACTCTAACAGAATGTATCATACTCTCTAAATTTCACTCCCTAAAATAATTATCTCTATTATTTCAAATTTTTTGTCCCATTTTATTTTATCAGACTCCCTACTTATGTCATCTCCCTACTTTAGGAACTCCCTATTCTAAGTTTACTCCAACAGACTCCCTGTTAATAAATTTTTTATCATAGCCAATTTAAAAAATAATGATAATAATAATAATAGGAGCCATGTTTGTCTCCCTATATTTAGGGAGTTTAAAAAAAATGTAGGGAACTCCTAAATTTGAAGAGTCCCTTAAAGAGGTTGTCGAAACAAATATCATTAATTTAACTCCCTAAATTGGCTAAGGAGGAGCCAGTACAGGGAGTCCTTGGAGATGGTCATTCTTTTTTACAAATTCGAATGAAAGTAGGGATATAACAGACAATTCAATTAAAAAAAACTATCATATATATATAATAAAAGGATAAAAATGTTTTGCTTCTGACAAGATCTAGGCACTGGGGCAAAAAAAAATTCAACCTAGAACTTTGAAGTTCTTTTTTTTTTTTTTTTTAAACTTGTAACTTAACAATTTGTTTTCCAATAACCAACCTGAATTTTGAACCATTTATTTTAAACAAAGCCTATAGGTGAAAGGGAGAAAAATCCCAACTTTATTAATATTCATCATATCGGTGGCATAAGGGGCAAAAACTGGAAAAGGAAACAAAAAAGTGATTAAATCTCACAAGAACGTGCAAATTATGAAAATGAAACAAAGAGATTGCTCAAATATTTATTTACACCAAAGAGAATAGAAGACAATGGATATGTTACCCAAACATGAAAACAACAGTTCATGTAATTAACAAAATAACAACCTAGTATTAAATCCTCCAAAAAAACCAAATCATCCATGAAGCAAAACAAAAAACAAAATAAAAAAATACATAATAAATAAACAAATACATCATTAATTGCCAAGCAGAGCAGGGAGAAAATAATATTGTGATCAATTATTTACCCCAACCCCCCTAAGCACACACACACACATAATTGACATGAAAAAGAAAATTAAATGATAATATAATCCCATGCAAATTAATTAATTAATCCCCTGATCACAGGTACGATCGGCCCGGAGTGAGAGTCGACGGGCTATGAAACGTCGCGCTACGGCTCCTCTTCCCCTTCGGCGGCTTTCCGCATATGCACTGGCACTCGTACCCGAATATATTCCCGAAACAAGAAAACAACCCGCTCGACTCGCTATCGCTGTGCCTGCGCGCATGCCGCCCGGCCCCCGCCGACGACTTGGTGTAGCTGCTCGACGAGAATCCCGTCCGGTCGTACAGGGGCGGCAGCTCCATCCGCCACCTCTCCAGCTTCGATCTCAGCCCTTCGACGCTCTCGTCCACGCTCCAACCGTCCAGAACCGAGCTCTGGTTGTCGTCCAACGGATATTTCCTCTCCGCCATCACCGCCGCCGCCACCTCGGACGGCGAGGGCCCCACCTCGGAGTCCGACCACACCGAGTTGCCTTTCTTGTATTTCGGAACGACGGGTTTGTTGTCCTTGGTTATCGTCACCGATTTCTCGTCGACCGTCTTTTCGTGATCGCCCTGTCCGGTTTTCGCCGTGTCTTTCGTCGGTTTCAGGTCGATCGCCGCCATCTTGCGGAAGCTGGCCGACTCCTTGCTGAAGATCGAGTCGCTCAGAACCGAACCGGCTTTACCCTTTTTAGTATAATGTTTCGGTTTCTCCCGGAGCTCGGCCCCACTGATGACGGAGCTGGCCTTGCCGATCTTGCGGACGCCTTGGAACGGGTTTACGCCGTCGGTGATGCTTAGGATGGAGCTATCTTTGCCTTTCGGCTTTATTTTGATGGCGACGACGGAGCTGTTTGGGGAAAAATGGTCTAGGGCGACGAGCTCGCTGCGTTCGGATTTCGATCTTCGGAGTATGGGCTTCATAGTTGAAACCTGGCTGCTGTTGTTGTTAGGGTTGTCGTTTTGTTGGAAAGTCATGGATCCGTCCATTAGGTCGCGGAAACCGACCGCGGACATGCTGAGCTGTCGGTACAACGGCATGCTCTTCATTGAGCTATCGAGTAAGGCCACGCCGATGTTTAGTATGCCCTGTGGCCGACCTGACGGTCGGCGTACCTGAGTCGTGGTTCGTCGATCAAATCGAGGTTGAAATAAATAAATAAGTATATAAAACTTATTTGATGAATGTCACGTGCCCAGGATGATGTTAATTGTCACGTGTATAGAATTAATTTCGTATGGAAAACTTTATGGCAATTTTATTTTCTATAGAATTGTCCATTACCAATGAAATAATAATCACAACAGATGTTTCAATACGATTATAACATAATCAAAATATGGTGAAATTACACAACATGAATAGAAAATGGGAATTAAATCAATCAATTTAGATGGTCCATGTGACATTTTTTATTTGTGCATGCCCCCTCAATTTTATAATTTATCCGTATAAATTTATCTGTCCCACAAATATTTCCAATCTTGTCCCTTAAACTGGGAACATATTAATTTCATGTTTCACTTTTTCATTATTGATCGTAAATAAATTAATTTATTTGAAAAGAAATGTATATATATAAAATTACCTGAAGGGCAACAAATCTCATCTGGCCCTGGTGGCCGCGCGCAAGGGTCGGCGGCGGAATAAGATTGCCGACGAGCACGCGCACGGTGCCCACAAGCACGTCGCGGAGCCAATGGTTGGCGTAGATCTCGATCATCACCGCTGATGTGTCCTGCCGGAGAAACTCCTCGTCCACCCTGAAAACAAACTTATCGTTCCACGTCGGATTGTTGTTCCCCTCCGTGTCGACGCACGACGAAAGCTTCCGGTTGGAGTGCATCCACGCCGTCGCGTACGTGCGCATCTTCTTCGACACCGGCTCCAAATCCTGCGCCGATATTATATTTATCTCCAGGAGCTGGAAAGCTTTTAATTTCCCCATTTTTTCTTTTTTATTATTTCTTTTTGGAATATTCCAATTATTTAATTTTGCATGAATGAAGAAATAAATATATGCGCCGCCGGCGGTTGTTTTTTCACCACCGCCGTCGACCGGAGAGGAATGGTTGATGTGGAGAAAGCTGAGGAGGAGATATTGGCCTCTCTAGAGGACATCAAGAATGAAAAGCGGAACAAATAGCAATAATAATTATTATGTGTTTTTCATTTTTATTTATTTTTTGTTGTGCTTTTCTTTTCCTTTTTTTTTTGAGCGATGAGGTTGGGAATGGAATGTTTGTGGGATGTGCGTTGGTACACTTGTAATAAATTTGGTAGGAGTTTTTGTTATTTGTTTATCTTTAGTTTTTTGTTCTTTTATTTGTTGGTTTCAACGGAGCTGTGATGATATGATGGTTTTTACGTGCATGTTCTCATAAACTATCTAAACTATCATCAATGAACTTATATTACTATTATTATGTGTAGATATGATTAGTTTATAATATTAATTTTACCAATGTTTATGACTTGTTATTCTATTGGATTATTAACCTATATCTCACGCGAGGAGGACTAGTTGTGACACACACTCGATTTAAAAAAAAAATAAAAAAATTGATAATTTGTGCCTACTTTGTGAAACTAATATTGCAAGTACTTGAGATGCAATCTCATTGATCTCACCAGAATCTATTCTTATCAATGGATTGTTTGGTACATTAATAATTTAATAATGAGGTATGTATTTATTTCTCTTTAAAGGCCAAGATAGTGTTTATATACCAAGAATTATGCGCTTAAATGCCATAAATTAACATGGAGTAATTGGCTTTAGAATTGGACCTAATAATTAGACACATTAATCCAGTTAAAATCGACGGGGTTGTTATAATCGTAATCGAATCGGATGAAAATTAATTTCGATTCAGGTTTGTCTTAGTTCCGATTACGATTTTCAATCATCGATTAGTCAGTTTTTTTTGTTACTGTTCATTAATTTGATCTCGATTGTTGATTTTTTTTTCTTTCAAAAAACTTGATAATCGTCGATTATAACTAGCTATTCATGATTCAAGATTTTCTGAAATCTAAATCGATTCTAAACGGAATTGGCAATAAACGGTTGATCGAACCGTTGACTAGAAACCGAAACCAACGGTTCATCAAGTTGCAATGTGAACTAATAACAGTCTTATCAAGCAAATCTACCATAGGTGAAATCTGGTCAGGAGTCCTATGCCTACACTCAAGCTGACCGTTCCACATTATTTTGTGGTTTATATTACATTTATTTATTATAGATGTATGGAGTAGTTGACACTTGATGCCACAATTTAAGTAAAGTCAACGCCCAAATTAAAAGTTAATTCAACGTACGTGGTTGCATTTAACAATCTTATCTTTTCACATGCCCCCAATCCCCTCTTCACTCACGTCACACAAACTTTCACCATTTCGAGTATTACAATTACTGACTAATTTTGAGTTCAATTTCTTGCGAACCCATTTCCCGTTTCAGTTTTTCCCAATTCTTGGTAACCCTAATTCAGCTACAAAAGCATTTTCTTTGTTACTGAAAATTTTGAAAAGCCCAGAAACATTCAAATGTTGCACACAGAGCCATCATTTTCAATTTACAGTAAAGATGATAAGTTTGGGGATGAAGCTGAAAATGAGGATTTAATCAAGGAGAAGATGGAGAAATCTGCTACCACTAGACAAAGCTTAGAAAGTCAATTTAGCTTTGGGTCGAATTCAATGCGAATTATTGAGGAAGATGATGATGAAGATGAAGAAGGACAAAAGGAGAGGGCAATGAACCCATCGAAAGATTTCGATGAATCTGGGCCGTCGAATTTTGATCAGGATGGCGATCTTGATAATTATTACAGTAAACTGGTTGAAGAAAATCCTTCAAACTCTTTGGTTTTGAGAAATTATGCTCAATATCTGGAGGTTGTTTTTTTTTACTGCCTTGTTTTTCTTGATTCTGTTATGTTGGATGTGAATTTTTTTCATGCTTCAATTTTTTTTAGGGATATAATTACTAACAGTATCATGAGGTTTAGTCTAACGGTAAATACATCTTTTGAGGGTGTAATTTGTTAAAGAGAAATAAATGTGTGGGATATTCATAATTTTGATATATATTAAATATGTTAAACTCAGATTTTCAGTTTTCTAAATCAAAAAATTATGACAGTCCAATAGGGATTTTTCGGCTGCGGAGGAACATTATTACCGTGCTACATTGGCGGATCCTAAAGATGGTGAAATATTGTCTGAATATGCCCAATTGGTGTGGGATATTCATGGTGATCGAGCTAAAGCGTCGGATTATTTCGAACGGGCTGTTCGGGCTGCACCGGAGAATAGGTATAGTCAATTATCGTTATTTTATTTTTCTTGTTTACCTCACGTAGTCACGTGTACATATTGAAAATGAATGCGATTTCATCACTTGTTATAATTGGCAAAGTTTTGCTCTTGTTACTAGCAACGTCCTTGCTTCATACGCGAGTTTCATGTGGAGAATAGATGATGAAAGCGGTGAAGAAGAAGAAGATGAAAGCCAGTCTAATAATACTCGGGTAATTTTTGTAGCTCTGTAAGTAGCTGAAGTTTAAAGAATAATTTTACGTAACAGTTATGAAAATGGCAGGCCGATGAGTTTAAAGAAGTAAAGCGGCCATCAAGCCCACCTTTGCATCTTGCGATGGGGCTCGGAATTGATGGTTATGATATTGACTTAATAAGTGCGCGTTTAGATGAGAGTAATAATGTTGAAGAATACCACAGGAGGATGGTTGAGAAAAACCCTCGTAACCCGTCGTCTCTGAGAAACTATGCTCGTTTCTTGCATCAGGTATTTACCATTGAGGTTTGATCCAGAGTTAAAATTAAGGGGCTAATTGTATCATCTTTATTAATGTGAAGGAGGGTTTTTGAAATGGTTTTTCTCATGAGGGGGTGAATACAAAACAAAATAATATCTCAGGTTTTTTTTTGTAATTTTGAAAGTTTTTTTTGGGTAATTATGTCAAATCCCAAGGGTTCATTTTGCTATTAACCCTTATTAGATAGAAAGAAACTATAAAAATTGAAGTTCTTTATACCGGGAATTTAAGTTTGAATCATTTGATATTTTAAATAACAGACGAAGGGAGATCTTAATGGAGCCGAAGAATATTACTCGCGTGCGATTCTAGAGGATCCCAATGATGGACAAACGCTTTCTGTATACGCTGGTATATTGTGGCAGCTTCACGGAGACAGAGATAGAGCTAACGCATACTTTGAACGGGCAGTTCTAGCAACTCCAGAAGATAGGTAAATGTATTAAATTTGATTATTATTGCTCTCTTATCTATCATCAGCAACTCTGAAAATCTCAGAGGAACAATGGCATGTCATGTTCCTTCTACTTCTTCTTCTTCCTCTTCGTGTCAGCATCTGTTTTTTCATTGTTTGTGTTCTTGTTTTGGTTTTTCAGCAACGTGCTCGCGGCACGCGCAAAATTTTTGTGGGAGACTGAAGAAGATGATGCCCAAGGAGTTTAAGAAGTGGCAACTCACATTAGAATTAATTCTCTATACTTTGTAATAATTGACAATGTGTGGCAATAATTTGAGAAAGTCGGAATGTTATGTAAGCACTTTCTATTTATATCATGCCTAACTTCAACTAGCATATTTATAACACTAAGTAGCCTTGCAAATGACAATTATGCACTCACTTTATACCTACAAAAATCTATTTAAAAAAATTCAAAATCAGAATGACCACAAAAAGTGACCAAATTATCTTACAATGTTCAGTTGGCATAAGAAACTCCCTATTGTGTATAGAAACAAAAAAAAAAGTGCATAAATCATTTCATCACCATACTACTATAATAATAATAGTCAACGATAGCCAGCCCCAAACAAAATTATTGCCACATACTAATCTGCTGATTAATTTATAAAATGAGAAGAAAATTGTAAAATGTGACTGCCAAGACAAGTGTTTGAAATCGCTCTTCCTGAGTTTCAATACGAGCATTGTTCATTCCTCGAATCCTTGTTGGTTAGGCGAGTAAACCTTTTCATGTCGAGCAGGAGCCTGCCTGTAGAAACCATTCCCTCTCGGTCTGTTGTAATAGTAATCACGGTCGAACCCGTCTTGGTGGGTCCCTCGGCCATAGCCACCACGGCTGCCAAACCGCCCACGTTGTCCATCCATGTGGTAGCTAAACCTTCCTCTGCCTCTTGCTCCTGCGCATAAGCCAACATCAACAGAGTTGAAGCACAGTAGGCTAGTGATTTATTGCAGCAGAAAAACTTGAAAGCACTAAAATCTACTCTCTTTTTTCAAGTCAAAAGCCGACAATCATTCCTTTTTTTTAATGATGTTTGCAGATACTCCCTAGCCTAAGAATTCATAGATTTGAAGCATAAATCTGATCAAAAGCTAAAATGGATTTCTATTGAAGATATAACTTGAATATTTTTAAAACTGGACTGACCATGAATTGATGGTGATGTTATGAGAAGAAAAAAAATCAAAATCAAAAAATTCAAAATCGATCAAAGACAGTAAAAAAAATTCAATATCAATATAAAACGAGTAAATACATACTTCCTCCTCGAAAAGACGTGTGTCTGTTGGGTCTCCGTTCTTCAATGTAGAGCTGATGTCCACTAATCTGAACCGTTGATGCCTACAGGAAAATTAATAATGTAATATTAGTGGCTAAACCATATTATCCAATTTCGAACTTGAGATCATTATCAGAAATAGCTTAACCACCTAACGGAAAAGGGGCGAAACTAAACAACTTATAGAGAAAAATAAATGAAGATATTTCCGAACTAATTGAAAGCGTAACTTGATTCCACTAGATAATACAAGTAAAAACCGGCAATAAGCAGCTAACCCTTGATCAAACACAGTAGTTTATAGAAAATGATTTATTTATTTTTTTCTGCGATGAAATTTCAAATTTCACAAAGTGTGACAGGAAGATTTCATGCCTAGTTCAGGGTGGAAAATTCAATTAAATACCTATATTTCCAATCATCAAGTAAATTCTTTGCACAACTTAGAAGGAGCCTTCATCGTTTTTTGTTTCTTTTGCCTTCTTATATTATTGTTTCTTTTTTTTTTTTCCCTTCTGAATAGCTGGAATTAAAATATATAAGCTCAAACCTTAATTGCATTCTGCACTCCCACAATGTCTTCAAACTCCACAAATGCATAGCACACATCTATATCCTGCATAAAAATTGATGTTCGAGTTTCAATAATTTATCCTTAAAAAACACGAGAAAGAGGAGAACAGGAAAGCAAAGAAAGCAGACCTTCCGAGTTCTAATGGCTACACCATCAGGCTTGATTTTACCAAACTTCTTAAATTCATCGCCAATTTCAGAAGCAGCCATCATTATTGGAACATTTCTCACATAAACTGACTTCACTTCAACTACAAAATACAGAATCGGCAATGTCACAAATGATTTATTGTATTAGAGGTGAATAGTTAAAAACCAGAAATTGTTACCTTTTGCAAATAAATACTAAAAAATTGAATAAGCTAAAAGAGAGTGTTAGGTGAATAAATTGTAGAATGCTTTTTATTTAGGTTTATTCAGAATTAGAAACATAAGTTGGGATTTGAAAACACTAAAACCTATTTTTCTTCAGCTAAAAACTGAATCATTTATTTTTTATGTTTAAGAGATGAAAACACTGCAAAATAGGAGACAGTTACCTTCTTCGTCAACAGCAAACGCTTCTTCTGAGTTTTCCACTTGAGAACTTTCCATTGGATTTGGCGAAGTAACAAATGACCGGCTATTGTTTTCATGCACATGAGCGTTCTCTGTAGAAGCGGACTTCTTATGAGAGGTCGTCTGAGAGGGCACTGCCGGAGAGTTTTGTCCTTTAGCAACCTGTAACTTCAAATCATAACCAAAAAGGTATAAAAATAATGAGTTTACATCTCAAACGCAAACGAATTCACATTTTACAATGCAAAAAAGTGAGAAGACATAAATGTGATCACTTACTATAGAAGCATATGTGTGTTTTTGAGTCTCCACAACAGGTTCCTCGATCGGGGATGACAAATGGTCAGGATTAGCGTTCAGGGTTCCCTGAAGAGAACCATTTGAATGAACGGCAAAATTATCATCGACAATGATTTCTGTTTCAGAGACTTGCTTGAGCTGCTCGTCGGTATACGGATAGTCATTGACAGGGCCATTCTCTAGAACTTTGGCAGGGGCTATAAACTCTCGAGGTTGAATATCTCCACCTAGCATGTAGTTGTTTACTGCAAAAAGTATTATTAGCAAATTTAGAGATATCTGGATTTTATTACTTTATTTTTATTATTGGGGGTGTAAAATTGTTTTTTACTATATACAAGGAAAACCATCTGTCTCGATTGATCATATTTCCATATTAAGATGTCAATTATCCTCTCATGTTCTACGTAAAACAGAGATTCTCTTTCTAAAACCACTCTGTTACGTAGTCATTTATGATCCACTAATATAAGGGCAAAAGCTATAGAGTATTTAAGGCAAAGCTATCAAAAATTTACACAAGCCAGTATAAACAGGACATATATATAGTATATAATACTAGATGCTGGCATATGACTAATATTTTATCAGTATTGTTTTTCTAAATAAATTTAAAATGTGGGAATGCGCTAAATTCTAAAGATAATGACCAGAAAAAAAAAAAAAAAAAAAAAAACCTTGTTCCCGAGCTGTAGCTGAAGAATTGAGCTTCATGTCAAGATTGCTCTGAGGCAAATAAACAATTGGGTGCTGCAGAATTTGTTCTTCGTCAACATAGTGAAAAACATCATTCAGGACAAAGTAGCCTTTTTCTTGAGGAGCAAGAAAAAATGTCTCGACGAATTTTTTCCTCCCGTTGAAATTCTTTAAACACACTGAACCTGTAACTATCACCAGGACTCCACCACTCCAAGATTCTAAGGAATGTGCCGTCTTAATTTCTATCCCCGTATAATTAAGCGTCATCACAAGTTGGTGTATTTGCTGCAATATAAAAGGATACATGATTTTCATCTTTAAGCCAATTAATAAGGTCACGTAACCTATTTAAATTGAGCAATTAATAAGGTCATAAATATATTATATCAAATCGTTGACCGAGTTGTGAGACAAAAAACCCATAAAATATATCTTGAAACATGGGATCTTATGCGATCGTTGTCAATCTTAATGCTGGATTTTCAATCATTTGGAAGTCGGATTACTCATATCGAGATATTAGATTTTCAAATTCATAATAATAAATGAACTATGAACCACATCTTACGATCAATAAATACAGAAACAGAAAAAGGGGCTACCAAATAAAAAACAGAATAATTAACGAGTCCAACATATAGAAAAATTTCAATCTGATCAAGAACTACTTTAACAATTAAGTGGCCCTCAATTATTATTTTTATACTATATTTATACTTCACGTTATGACGAATTCATGCACATAAACAAATAAAAGGTATTACTATAAAATACCAGCATAGCAGTTGCAGTCTCTCTCGTGTTTCCTTCAATCCGAAGCATGGTGCTCGCATCACTGTAAAACTGATGCACGAAATCTGGCTGGTTTTGTAGCATCTGATAGTACTGCCCGACAAAGTATGTCCCCACCTAAACATAATAAAGATATCAAGATCAAGTACTTATTGCATAAACTAGTAGTGACAAATTACAGAAATATAATCTTAGGGGAAAAAATAAATAAAACTAATGCATGGGAAGCACCATTTTAGGCTTCCATGTTATGACGTGCGAATTACAAGCAACCGGTCAAGAATGATAGATTCTATCATTTCATAGCAATTTAATTAATGAATCCGTATAACTGGGACATATCCAAAGTTCAAGAAAAGCAATCACCAAACTCTAAAATCAAATTCTTTTAAGAAGACCGCTTCAATTAGGTATTTCCGTTTTTTAAAAGGGCTAAACCCAGACTTAACATCAGCAAGCAAAACCATGGAGCATAAATAAATTAATAAATATCATAGGGACGAGATTTCACCATTGCTTCACCAGCTTAGTAAAACCACAACGTTTCTAGAATCACGATTTAGCATAAATTACAGAGAAGACAACTATAAATATCCGCATATGCAATCCAAGAAAAATAAAAATAAATAAAAAATTATACATTCACATATATCAACTCGTACAAATATCCAAAAGTAAAACGAAGTAAAGATGTGTCACGAGTAACAAGATGCATTGATAAGCACATAATCGCATAGAATTAAGCATTATTTCTTGGTAGATAAATCGTTAAAAAAAAATCATAATCTTAATCATAATCATAATAATAACCTGGGCAGCGGTGACAGGTAAAGGAAACGCCATTGAGAGAGAATTCCCGGATTCAGAATAAGAAAAACTCCAGATCTAGAAACCCTAACAATCGATCTAGAAGGGAATCAAGAATTGCAAAAATAAAATAAAAATTAAACCTAGCCCAAAATCAGTTTCACCCTTTCACATTATCCCTTATCAAATCCAAGAACCCTCCCTTTGTGCAGAATTACACTAGCTAGTGGTTTTTACTGATAAATCTTCAAGGATTTTACGATAAGACAATGGTTTTAGCCTGTGGTGTAGTGCCTGTTCCAATTTTGTACTGTGTAGGGATTTGGTTTTGTGCGTGTTTGCGTGAATATATATAGAGATAGAGAGAGGGTCCTTGCTCCAACATAAATACCACTGGTTTGAGCTGACTTTTGGCAGCTGCATGTGTGTGTGTCTTTGTTTTATTTAATTATATTTTTTTCGTAAGTTTTGAAAATAACTAGAACAATATAACATTTTTATTTATACTCTCTTAGTCCAAAATGAATAGATAATATTATTATTATTATTTCGGATATTGCACAAAATATAATTTTGTTTATATTGAATAATTAAATCACATATCTATATTTTCGGATCAATTCACATAATAATTAGACCAACGTTGATGTGCAAAAGATATTTTAGAAATCAAATACTTATGTATTGTGGGATTCGTCCCAAAGTGAAACCATTTTATTATAACATTTTAATATATTTTGTGATATTTACATTAACTATATTTTTTGATTAATTTGTGATACTATAAGTGTATAATTATGTTTAAACATATAACTAACATTTTTCGTGATAATTTTATGTAGGTCAACTCTTTTTAGAATTGTTACCCGAAATGAAATTACGAAACAATAACATATTATTTCCAAATTCGATATTATTTTATTTTTGGAGAAATCATTTCATACGAGAGTTAAAGAGTTGTGATTGTTATTAACTACTTGCCATGGATGATGTGACTTTTTAGATAAGAAATCAAATCAAATTTGCATTTTATCTAAAACCAGATTTACTTATATTTATCTCGTTTGAAGGAATACTTATACAATGAAATTACATAATAATATTTCCATGTAATTAATTATGGTAATGGGATTTCAAATATCTGGGCTCCCATTTTCAACAATTTTTAAAATTCGATAATTTATCGTCTTCGTATTAGATGTCAACCATTTTTAATTCGATAATTTTTAAAATCCTTTTCTATCCTCTTATATTATTGTAAAAAGTATTTTATTTATAAACTAATATTTTTAAAAGAAGCTGGACGGACAGTTTCGGAAAATAGGATCACCTCTATTCAAAATTTATTATCGGATTCTTCAGATCTCATATTTAAATATCCACCGTTCATATCTAACTGGTATATATTTGGAATAATATATCCAAATTTTGACTTGATCCAACGGTTCGATTGTGAGAAATCTTGTTTTGAAAAACGCTGCATAGAAAATTTCGAAAACAAAATGTTCTTTTTTCAAAATTTTATATATATTTCATCGTATATCCAAGTCCAATCTCCACCGTTCAGAATGTAATTCAAAAGGTGTTAAAGGTGCTGTAAAAATTGTAACATGATCCAACGGTTGAATTATGAGAAAACGATATTTCAAACATACAACGCAAATAGATTTTCGTTGTATGAAAATTGTATAATTGTTGCTTTGGTTGTGGAGGCTTATTCTCGATCACTTTAATAGGTTAGAGTTTCGTGTTAATAATGTGTAAAAGGAAAAACAAAATAGAAGAAGACAGAAAGAAGACGAAAGAAACAATAGAAATTAGGATATCAAATACATGTTTACATAATACATAAAGATAACAAATACCTAAATTGTTCCACATCAGTTACTTGTTAATAAAGGCACACAAAATGTGTTTTTCCTTCAACAATTACTTTATATTTTACAAAAATATTTTTATTAGTCATAATTAAAGTTTTATTTATTATTATAATTGTCTTTTTAATTATTTTCAAGTATTTGTCCTTTTTTTTTAATAATATTTTGAGAAATCTTCATTAATTATTATAATTTTATTTTATTTCTTTTATTTTATATATATATATCAGCTACTTTAATCAACTAATTCACCAAACACTAATTGAAAATCAGCTGCCAGCTATCGGTATCAATTAATTGAAAATCAGCTACCAAATATCAGCTATAAGTTATCAATTATCACCTACCAGCTATCAGTATCAATTAATTGAATATCAGCTACCAACTATCAGTGATCAGTTATTTGAATATGGATCAGCTATCAGTGATCAGTTGTTTGAATAAGGTCAACCAATTAGGGTCTCAACCATAAAATCTATAAATTTCAAACCCTATGTATTAACCTATTCAATTTAAATTTAAAAAAATACAACATTCCTTTTCTATTATTAGTCTAAAATAGATAACAAAAACAAAAGGTTATGTCAATTTGAAATTTTTGGTATTGAAAAAATAGACACAATACAAAAAACTGTTATAATCAAACATGAATTTTACTATTTAAATGGATTTTCAAAACTCAAACCTCTTATAACAAGATAGGTTTATTTAATTAACATTTTGGCAAGTAGTTTCCTACCAAGGTTTTATCTCATTAAGAAATATTATACCAGCACAGATAATTTAGAATTCAGATCAAAATAAACCCATAAAAAAAAAGTTAAAAAAAAATTGACAAAGCACGCTTGAAACATACATAAAAATTTATTTTAGTTTACCAAATCAATGAACGAAATACTTCTCCTCGTAAATGTAATAACTCTCACCTTTCCATCAATAAATAAGCTGGTTCTGTAGATAATCCAGAGATGAAAAATGGGCTATCAACAAAAACGAAAAATCAAATGGCGTAAATTCGCATTTCTAGCAGAAGCAAATCCACATATCATTTCCATAATTCGAGGCAAATATCAGATTCTAATAAATGTACAAGTTTATCTTCTTCTTATTGTTTCTTTCCTTGCGCTAGGCTAACACGCATCGGACGCCCTTCTATTTCCTGAAAATATATACGAAAAACAAGCATATAAATATTTGTAATTTTAAAACATAATTAGGCTAAACCTATTGTCTGTAGACTTTATTTTTTTAATTAATTTTTTTATTGAAAGTGTGAGGTAGAATTTTTTTACCACTCCATTGAGAGCTTGAAGTGCATTTTCCATTTCGTCTTTCGTTTCATAAGAGACGAAACCGTATCCACGAGACTTTCCCGTCTCACCGTCATAGAGAACTCTAGCTCCGACTATATTACCAAATTGTTGAAATGCTTGTGTTAGCATCTCAGATGTTACGGTCCAGGATAGATTTCCGACGAATAGTTTGTGTTCGGTTTCTGGATATAAGGGCTCCTTCGGTTTAGGCTTGTCCGAGAAATTAACTCGCAGCGTTCTACCACCGTATTCCTGCAATAATACAAGAATATGAAGGTCATAAAAATCAATTTGTTTAGACAAAGGCTTGTTTTTATTTAAAAAAAAAAAACAGTTCTTTTTAAAAATTACAGTTTGAGATATAATTGAGATTTTTATTTTATAATTATGCCAAAACACAATAATACACCTTTTTTTTTTTTGAATTATCCGTTTTTGTTATTCATGAAACGAATTCTTACGCGTCCATCAAGATTCTGGATGACCGTATTACACTCTTCGGTGCTACTCATAGTCACGAATGCGAATCCTCTGCTTTTTCCGGTGTTCCTGTCGTAAAGAACCTACGTAACAGGACAAATGTGCAGGTTATAAAACACAATTAAGGGTATAATGCAAGTCCTGTTTGATGTAAACAAAATTCCCACCTTCTGATGGACTCAAACAAATTGCAATGAGGACAAAATGATTAGGTTCTATTAAAGTAATTTTTCTGGAGATTGAAGAATAAGACATGATAAATAAATGAATTCTAAATAGGAGTCAACACAACATACTAAAGAAAAAATTATCTTCAATATACCAAACAAATATGTACAATTGAGTATGTTGTACAATGGGATGAAAAGGCTAAAACAATCATAAATAGTTGCACTTCAATCATATACAGCTTAATTATTGTACATTCTTTTACCTTATTCAATATTTAACTTCTATGCTTCAATATATTAAACTTCATAATTTCAAGTAATGTAATGATCTCTACTCTAAAACAACTTTTCAATTAGCAACTTCAAGAATTTAAAGCCATACGATTATGTGTGTATCTTGGCTATTTTTGCCAATTTAAACTGCAATCTCAATTTGAATGCAGTTAAAAAGAATAAAAAAAAAGTTACCTCAACTAGCTCAGGACTAGCATATTCTTGAATAATACCAGCAAGCTGCGCACTATCACAATTATACGGCAAATTCCCGAAATAAAGCTTGGTGTGGGCCCCACCAGTCTCACCACCCGCCACGTCCTCCTCCTCCTCCACCGCCGGAGCAGTCAAAGCCGCCTCCTCTTCTTGCGCCACGGCCGTCACACGCAGAACCCTCCACTTGTTACTGGTGGAGCTCAACTCAATTCCAATAGATTGAGAAAGTGATGCAAATTGTAATGTTTTGGGGCACGAAATTTTCAGCAGATGATCATTAGGCCAATTTTTCGAGTTTACGCATTTAAAACTCTGCATGGATGTGGAAAATGAAGATGATAGTGCAGTGGCTGCCATTTTCTTGGCTGAATTTTGGGGAGGAAGAGGTGATTTTTTTTTCTCTTTATTTTATTTTATTTTTTATTTCATTTTTTGAGATTTCAAGAATGTTAAGGTGGTGTGAAGCGAAACAGGGGTATGGGGTAGTGCTGATGTGGAGAGATTGTGTCCAATGGGAATGGAGAGTGATATTACGTGGGGGATAAGGTTTTAACTTTTAAGTGAAAGAGTTGTTATTTTGAGTGGTGGTTCATTCATAGCCACAATTTTGCTGTTTTTACAGTGTTATGGACCTGTTGTGGTCAGCGAGCTACTCGCGCGAGTTATCCGAGTTCGTCTCGCTCCAGGCTTAGGTCGATTCGAGCTTAATTAGTAAACGAGTCGATCTCGAGCTTGAAATAAAACATGTTTATGTAAATAAGTTAAGTTTGAACTTTTGTTGAACTCGTGATTGGACTAATGTTAAGAAGCTCATGAGCTATATATAGTCATATATACACAAACACGCACACTACAAAAAAATAGTATTTTATCAAGGGAACACTTAAGAAAATATTGCTCTCGAAAATTTTGAGGGCATACCGACGACAATTATTACCGAGGGCATTACCGAATGTCAATACCTTCGGTAAATTCTTCGAAAATACGGCGTCAATGTTTGCCGCCATTATTACTGAAGGTAATACCAAATACTTTTCGAGGAAAAATTTACAGAGTGCATACACCCCTCGAAAAAACCGAAGGGTGTAAATTCACCAATGAATTTCTCGAGGTAAATTTTCCGCTTCCACTCGGTAATTTTAATTTAAATAAAAAATATATAATAGCGTAAAAATAAATCCTATCCTATCATTTAGGCACTGTAGAATTTGAAGGTCTATGGTTTTAAAAATAAGTTTCAGTTTTATGATGTTGTTATTCAATGTTAACCAACACTGACTAACAACATCAATCAGAGTTAAAATAACAATATGCAGCGGAAATAAAACTTAAAAATCGAACACAGCAATTTAAAATCAGTTCACAAGTAAAAGATACTTGTGAACTTGGGTGTACAAACCCGAGAACTATATTACTTATCTTGTTCATGATCAATACAAAAGATTCAAAGTAATATATGAAAACTACGGTATCAAAAATTATGATACTAAAATACTTGTCGCTTTGAAGGATGATGATCTTCTTTCTTGGTTAAGCAACTTCAAAGATCCCGTGATTAAAATCGTGGCTTCAAGTCTTGTGGCAAAGCTTGTGATGATCTTCTCCGTTGGTTACGCAACTTCGAAGATCTCATTGATTTGGATCGTTGCCACAAGTCTTTTACTTGCTCGTGTTCTTCTTTGCTTGCGTCGTCTTGCTCTTGCCGCGTCCTTCTAAAAAAACCGTGTGTCAAGATTATCGAAGGTGTCCTCTTCTCTTGGCTTTGACTTGTCTTAAATAGAAGAGTTCTAAAATCCTAAACTTGTTAAACAAGTCCTAAACAAAATTTAGGAAACTAAACAAAATTTTAGACACAATTTAGGAAACAAAATAAAGTCTTAAACTCCTTTTAGGAAACAAATCTAGAGTCCTAATTCTAGTTTCCTAATATATTTTGAGCCCAAGAAAGGCAAACAACTAAATAAGGAATTATTCCCAAGAATAAAATCCTTAACAAGCCTTTTTGGACAAAATACCCAAGACGCATGAAAATGATCAAAAGACTAAAAACTCCCCCTAAATTGGAAACTCCCCTTAAATGAAGCAACCATTGTTTAAAACAAACAAAAATGAACCATATTCACAGCAGCGTCTTCACATTCTTCTCCCCCTTTTTGTTCTGAAAGCAAAAGGACTTTAACAAACGAGTCCCGAAATGCCTGGTGCTGTGCAACCTGGTTATCTAACAAATTAATATGGGTTCGGATAAACGGAGTAGAAAAATGAACCATGTTGGTACTGATGTTGAGAATACCAGAACCAACACCAGACATGACACCAGCTCGAAGAGGCGTCATGGTGCCTAAAGAAGGTAATCAGATTCTGCTTCACGAAAACATCAACAGGGATTTGGCGCTCAGCAATCATGCCTTGATTTTGAAATTCCAAGAACAACTCTTCAGCTTCACTCGTCAAGAACCTCGTTAAAATTGGTTCCATGTCCTCAATCTCGACGGCTTGAGACGGAGCCTCATCAGAGCTAGTAGAGTGGTCAGAGACAGTTGTTGACATCGGTGCACTAGCTGATGGAACATTGTCAGAATCAGAGTTTGGAGAGGACGCAGGATTGTCTGCAGGGAATGTTGGTTTCGATGACACAACACCAGAACCAACATGGACTGACAAGGCAGCTTTGGACTTCATCTTTTCTCTCTTTGGGTGGAATTTTCTTATTAGCTAGATGCACAGTATGTTTCCGGAGTTTTGCTGGGTGATGGTGAATTTGATATTCTACAAGAGATTGAAAATAAATACAAACAAAAAATCGAGTGTCGTATGCAGTAAAGTTTGGAGAAAGAAAAAGTAAAAACCTTAACTTTGTCAATATGGAAAAGTCGTAAGCAATAGATAAAAGAAGGGGATGAACAAAGTAAAATTAAATAATAACTCCCCCACTCTTTCTCAAAATAAGACACACGACCTCTACGCTTAAATAGCCCACTATCTCTTATTTGGAAAATAAAAATCACAAATCTCAACTACAAATTAAAATCGAGATAGAGCTAGATTTTTATAAACCATCATCATAGTTGAACAAAGCCTTTGCAAAGCAATTTTTCACTCGCCAAATTAACCCCTTACTACCCTTCCAACCGTCCGATTACAACTCCACTGAAACACTTGGCTAGCAAGACTCAAACAAGAATTAAGAGATTTCAAGAAAGACAGAAACACAAGCAACAGTACGCACAACAAGAATGCATCTTCCCAAAGTATGAATATCCTATTGGATGCCTAAAACTCATGACCTAAAAAGATTAAAATAATTCACATTACGATTTTAGTGACTCGATCAGTGTTGCTTTTTATTACTGATAACATTATAACCAACATTGCCTCAGACGAATTCAATGAAAACTTACCCCTTAACCCAAGTTAATGACTACGTCAAATCGCTCAAGAAGGTGAAATTTAAATATTGGATCAATTTGTATCCAGATTGTTTTCATCTTTTTAGAGATTTGAAGAGAAATAGCATATCTTCAGCAATTGCTGTTAACACCTCTTGTTTTTGGACCTGGGAGAAAATCAGTTTCTGCGGGCAAGCTCCACAATCACCTAATTGAAGAGGTTAGTCTTTTTGTCATCACTTTTATTGCAACACAAGACCTTATCGCACTTTCAACCAGATTCAACGCATTTGGATTATGTATGAAAAGAAATATAAAAATGCATGCAAAAGTATACAAATGTTGTGACTGATGTTGGTACTGGGTGTCACAACATCACAAACCAATATTGATTAGATAATGCACATACCGAGATCTCTTCTCAAACGAGAGAAGGTCTCGAAATCTAATGCCTTTGTGAAGATGTCAGCAAGCTGATTGTCTGTCCCTATATGCTCAAGGCTAACTATCTTCCTCTCAACCAAGTCTCGAATAAAGTGGTACCTTATGTCAATGTGTTTGATTCGAGAATGTTGGACTGGATTTTTTGAGATATCAATGGCACTAGAAGTATCACAGAGCACAGTTAATATTCTTCTATGTAGACCGTAGTCCTCTATCATTTGGTTCACCCACATTAACTGTGTATAAGTACTTCCAGCTGCAATATACTAGGCGTTAGCTGTAGAAAGAGAAATGCAATTCTGTTTTTTGCTATACCAAGATATAAGATTCTTAGCATATTTGGACTCAGAAAGAAAAATACCATCATCCAGTTGTTTAATTTGCAAACCAAGAAAGTAAGAGAGATTACTTTCCATGTTCATCTCGAATGTATCAGACATTTTCGTAATAAACTCACTTACCATCGATTCAATACAAGTGATTGGAGCAAACATCTTATCTGAAACTGAGTCTGATTTTGGATCAACTTGAGTCGATGTTGGGTTTGATGTTGAGTTCCCAGAACCGTCATCGAAACCAACATCACCAATTTCTTCAATTTCAACACCTACATCTTCGATTTGGTAGCAGTTGTCTGATATCCTCTGACCAGTAAGAATACATGTGTTGCCCTCGTTATAAACTTCACACTTTTTATGAGTGAACTTGACATTAAAACCGCCATCGCACAATTGGCTGATACTTATCAAGTTCGCAGTTAAGCCTTCAACAGGTAACACGTTCTCGAGCTTCGCAATACCAGGGACATGAAGAGTTCCTTGGCCAATGATTTGTCCATTTGCACCTCCACCATACTCCACCTTTCCTCCATGAAATTTGATAATATTCGAGAGGAGATCTTCCAAGCCGGTCATGTGCTTAGAGCATCCACTATCAAAATACCAAGCTCCAAGGACGTGGGATTTCAGGGAGGTATGGATCTTATTGCACTTGATGTTATTTTTCTTGACCCAAACTTGTTTGAACCTGGTGTTGGTTTTGATGTTGGTAACATGGGAATCAACATGGGATTCAGCAATCAACTTTGCCTTTTTAAATTGAGTTTGCTTGCCAACAAGCTTCCAGCAGTATGGCCGTATGTGACCTGGTTCACCACAGTGATGGCACACGTATTGTCTTTTTCTCCTCTTGTGGCGTTTGGTCGACTTCACCTTTTGACTTGAAATTGGCTTTTGAACATGCTTGTATCCAATCCCGTATTTCGAAGAATCCGAGATACTCGATTCCATAATTTCATCCAACTTGGCCTTGCCTTTGTTGAGGTTTGTGAGGGTTTCTTGGACCTTCTTCAATTCGGTCTTTACTCGTTCTAGCTCATCATCCTTTTTGGTGAGGGATGACTCCAATCGGATAATTATATTAAGTTGATCATCTTTTTCCTTAGTCAATTTGTCCACCTCGATTCTAAGATTCTTGACTTTGAGTACTTGTTTTCCCCAACTAGCATATAATTGTTCATACTCAATGCTCAGCTTCTCGTACTCGTCAAGAGATTCATCAACCTCATCGTCATCTTCAATGTACTCTGTAGCAATCAAGCTCTTCTTCCTCAGATTATCCATAGTACCTAGACAAATAAGGATCAGTACTTAAAAGGTTAAGTAACCCGCTCTAGATGCCAATTGTAGAATTTGAAGGTTTATGATTTTGAAAATAAGTCTCAGTTTTATGATGTTGTTATTCAATGTTAACCAACACTGACTAACAACATCAATCAGAGTTAAAATAACAATATGCAGCGGAAATAAAACTTAAAATCGAACACAGCAAATTAAAATCCAGTTCACAAGTAAAAGATACTTGTGAACTTGGGTGTACAAACCCGAAAACTATATTACTTATCTTGTTCACGAATCAATACAAAAGATCAAAGTAATATATGAAAACTACGGTATCAAAAACTATGATACTAAAATACTTGTCGCCTTGAAGGATTATGATCTTCTTTGTTGGTTACGCAACTCCAAAGATCCCGTGATTAAAATCGTGGCTTCAAGTCTTGTGGCAAAGCTTGTGATGATCTTCTCCGTTGGTTACGCAATTTCGAAGATCTCCTTTGTTGAAATTTGAAGGTCAATGGTTTTAAAAATAAGTCTCAGATTTGCGATGTTGTTAACAAAGTTTAACAAACACTGATTAACAACATCAACCAGAGTAAAACAATAATATGCAGCGGAGAATAAATTTAAGAATACGATTTAAACAAATTCAGTTCACAAGTAAAAGTACTTGTGAACTTGGGTGTACAAACCGAAAACTATATTACTTCTTTGTTTTTCGATCAATACAAAAATATTAAGTAATATATGAAAACTAAAGTATCAAAACACATGATACTAAATACTTGTCGCCTAGGTTGATCAAACTCTTCTCCGTTGGTCACGTCAACTTCAAATAGCTTGACAATATCGAACAATGGCTTCAAGTAGTTCTTCGTGTTCTTCACTTGCTTTGCGTTTCTTCCTTTGCGTCGATCTCCTCTTCAGAATCCCGTGCGTAAAGATGGATGCCAAGCTTTAGAAATCTCCTTGTCTTAAATAGACAAACATAGAATCCTAAACTTGGTAAATACCTAAAACAAATCCTAAAAATAATCTAGGAAACTAATAAAGTCTTTAAACATAAACTAGGAAACACAATATATTTCTAAATCTAGTTTTCTAACTTTTTTTGTGCACAAGAAAGGCAAATAACAAAATAGGAATTATTGCCAAGAATAAATTCCTCAACAATCTCCCCCTTTTGCCTTTCTGGACAAAACACTACGACGCAAACATAAATAAAAATAAAATACTAACTCCCCCTAAGTTAGAAAACTCCCCCTAAACAAAACACCCAATGTTGTTAAAAATTCAACCAACATTACATACCAACATTATTCAAAATAACACTTAATAAAACAAAACGAAAATAAAGGAGTTTAATGACTTCGAACCCTCTTCGAACGACGAGGGGATGTCGAAGTTCCTTCACCCCTTTCCTTTCTCTTCCTCTTCTGCATTCGCATCATTCTCCTCAAAGCCTTATCATGAGCGCGAATTCTCTTCCTTCGCTTTTCCTGAGCAAGACTAACCAATGCTTCGGCAGCAACGACATCTTCAGCAGCAGCGTTAACATCCTCCGCATTAACCTCAGTAGCAACATCTTCTCCCCCTATGTCCGCGTCATCTTCTCCCCCTGCGTCATCTTCTCCCCCTTTTTGACCAGAAAGGGAAAGGGCCCTCAAGAGAGAGCTACGAAGAGCCTTCAGTTGAGTCATCTGCAAATCAATGGAGCCACATGGGCACGAAGGACCTGTGCAGAAATGTGGACCATGTTGGGATCACCCCGCCCAACATCACTAGCAACATCAACTAGAAGCAGTACTTGCCAAGGCAGATCAATGATTCGGGCAGCAGTAACATGCTGACCTCTCAAAGCAAACCAATCATCCTCACCCGTGAGCACATCACCAGGACGAAGCGTCAACCCTTGGTTATCGAGCAAGCTGAAAATCAAAGATGGAAAACACAACGAGGCCGCAGACTTCGTGGTGGCAAATTTAGCAATGGTGTCAAAAATATGCTGACTAAAACTAAAAGGAATTCCCCTCCCAAGCCTAAACAAGAACTGGGCCTGAGGCCGCGTAACACACGTAGTATTCTTGGAGGGGACCCAATTGCAAATAGCCACCTTGTGTAGAATAGAATAAAGAGAAGACGGCCTAGTACTCGGCAACTGTTCAAACCACGAATGCACCATACCACTAGACAGAAACGGAACAACTTCATCCATATCATCCACAGAAGACTCACCCCGATAAGACTCAGTACCAAACAACTCATCAATTAAATCAGGGGTGAAGCTAAACACACGACCATGCACAAACACTTTGCCAAAGTTCACAGAGTTTGAATCAATAATTGACGACAACAAATTTGCATAAAACTCAAGAACAACATCCCGGACAAATGGCATGGCAGTGGAGACTGTGGAATACATACCTTTAAACTGAAGGTAGGCAATCAGATTGTGTTTCTCAAAGAGCTCAACCGGGACACGTCGCTCGGAGATCATGTGGCGGGTCTAGTAAGTGGCAAACAACTCGGCAGCCTCGGCAGACAGAAATTTCTCCGAAAAAGGCACCATATCCTCAAGCTCAGGGGTTAGAGTACCCATGGAGGACTGGGAGTGAGCAGACGCATCGGAAGAGGGCGACGAGGGAGCACGAGAAGCAACCAGAACAGAGTCATTGCGGGAAGACGAGATAGACGGGGAACGGTGCGATGTTGGTAAAGAGGTACCAACATGAGTAGCAACATCGTCCTTTTGAGCAGCCCTCTTTTTCTTTCTATCCTTCTTGCATGCAGTAAGGAAATCTCGCAAAGGCACATCAAGTGAGGAATCAGGGGAATGTTCAAACAGACCTGTATCAAACTCAGGTGAAACATCATGAACTGGAGACGACGGGGGAACATCGGTAGCCGGTTTGCGGAGCTGGTCACTTCGCCGGTGATAAAATCCAACACAGTGTAAGGAGGGGAGGAATACTCAATCGCAGAGGACTTAGGAGAGACCTTGACTTTTTCTGGGTTAGGTCTCCTGTCAGCCTTTCGCACAAGCTATTTTCGGCGAGTAAACTTCTTCTCCGGCAAACTCGGGGCAGAAGAAGGCAGTGACACAGACTCCTCGACCGGAGCAGCAGGAACAAAGTCTTCATCATCAGGGTCGGACATCACGGTGACATCCTCCGCGAGGTTCATGTGCTCAAGCGGCACATTGCGGCGCGCACCTGCCTTGCTCTTTGGAACTGCGGGCGGCACAATACCGGGAGGAATATTGCGCAGGCACCTGGACCTCTTCAAGGTAGGATTCCCTACTCGCCCAAAGGTTTCAACAACAAACGCTAAATCCGGGGGATTATCAACATCAATTTCGTTCCCATGTTGTCCTGGAAACACTTGCAAAACAGGAACGACGTCAATTGGAATCGGAACTGGCATGACAGTGCGGGAAGCGTGCGCCGACGAGGGTGGTGGCGATGTTGATAGTGGAGGGTTTGAAGAACTACCACCACCGATTTCTTCGCGTATGTCTAGCCCACCAAACCTTGGATAGAGCGCAGGACCCTATTCGCCGGAGCGACGAACCTCAGCCGGCAATTCTGGGATCAAAGACGGCGACGGCGAGTTCGACATTCTGCAAAATCTCAGAGAAATAACAGTAACAAGAGATAGAGAATTTTGGGAGAGATGTAAAAGAGCAGGAGAGTGAATTTGCAGAGGGGTAATTGGGAAGGTGATCAAACGGTAAAATCAGAACAAGTATTTATAGTTTCAAAAAGTGACCGTTGAAGGAGAGAGAGAGAAAAAATGAAAATAAAAGGAAAATAACCCTAATTTTTCAACCGGCGGAATTCGGGGCTAAAGACATGATGTTTATTTCCTTCTCAAAACAACACAACTCCTCCTTAAAGTACACCACGTGATCAAACCCATTACCCAATTATCTCCTCCCTTTTTTATAAAAAATAAAATTGCACAACCTAATTTACAAAATCGGCTGAAAATACAAAGCTAGAATTTATGAACCATCAGCCCAATAGTACCAATCTTGTGCAATATTAATTCACTCACCAAATTTACCTCGTTATTACCTGTCCAGCCGTCCGATTTTAACTCCACTGAAACACTTGGTTATCTCAACTCAAAACAAAATTAAGAGATTTCAAGAAAGACAAGAACACAAGTAACACACGCACAGCAAGATGGCATCTTCACAAAGTATGTAAGTCCTACGGGATGCCTAAAAATCATGACCTAAAAGAATATACAAAAATATATAATGATTTCAGTGACTTGATCCAATGTTGCTTTTTATTACTGACAATATTACAAACCAACATTGCCTCAGATGAAGTCAATGGAAACTTACCCCTTAACCCAAGTTAATGATTCTGTCAAGATCTCTCAAGAAGGTAATATTTAAAGATTGGATCATTTTGTATCCAGATTTTCTTGATCATTGAAGGGATTTGAATCTTTTAGTCTTCAGCAATTGCTGTTAAAAACCTCTTGTTTTTGGACCTGGGAGAAAACCTGTTTCTGCGGGCAAGTCCCACAATCACCCAATTTAAGAGGTTGGTTCTTTTTGCCATCACTTTTATTGCAACACAAGACCTTATTGCACTTTTCAATTATACTCAATGCATTATGATTATGTATGAACAGAAATATAAAAATGCATGCAAAATTATACAAATATTGTGACTGATGTTGATATAAGGTGTCACAACATCACAAATCAACATTGGTTCAGACAATGCACATACCGAGATCTCTTCTCAAACGAGAAAAGGTCTCGAAATCTAATGCCTTAGTAAAGATGTCAACAAGCTGATTATCTGTTCCAATATGCTCAAGGCTAACAATCTTCCTCTCAACTAGGTCTCGAATGAAGTGGTACCTTATGTCAATGTGTTTGATTCGAGAATGCTAGACTGGATTTTTGGAGATGTCAATGGCACTGGAATTGTCACACGGCACGGTCAAGATACTACTGTGCAGACCGTAGTCCTCTATCATCTGGTTCATCCACAGTAATTGTGTGCACGCACTTCCAGCTGCAATGTACTCATCTTCAGCTGTAGAAAGAGAAATACAATTTTGTTTCTTGCTGTACCAAGAGATTAGATTGTTACCCAAGAAAAATAGCCCCCGGTAGTACTCTTTCTATCTACCACATCTCCAGCCCAATTCGAATCAGTGTACCCTACAAGTTCAGTACCCGTATCTTTTGTGTACCACACACCTAGTTCAGTTGTACCAGCAATATACCTAATTATTCTTTTAACTGCTTTTAAGTGTGACTCTTTTGGATTAGACTGATATCTAGCACATAAGTACACACTATACATAATATTTAGTCTACTTGCTGTCAAATAACAAACTCCCTATCATACTTCTATACATGGTGTTATCAACACCCTTACCAACATCATCTCTCGACAGCTTCCAGTTTTTCCCAGCGGCGTTTTCTTGTGAGTTTCACTTTCTAAACCAAACTTTTTAACTAAGTTCTTAGCATATTTAGCCTGGGAAAGGAAAATACCGTCATCAAGCTGTTTGATTTGTAAACCAAGAAAGTATGAGAGGTTACCTTCCATGCTCATCTCGAATGTATCGGACATTCGAGTAACAAACTCCTTGACCATCTGCTCGTTAGTGGATCCAAAAGTAATATCATCCACATAAATTTGGACGATTAAGATGTGCTTATTGGCAAATATTGAGTTAGCCTTTCATACCAAGCTCTTGGAGCTTGTTTTAAACCATAAAGAGCCTTTTTCAGTTTTAAAACAAAATTTGGTTTTTGAGAATCCACAAATCCTTTAGGCTGCTCTACATACACTTCTTCACTCAAGACTCCATTTAAAAAAGCACTCTTAATGTCCATTTGATGCAATAAAATCTTCCTATAACAAGCAACTGAAAGCAAAAGCCTTACCGACTCAATGCGGGCAACTGGGGCAAAAGTTTCATCAAAATCGATTCCTTCAATTTGCGTATACCCTTGTGCAACAAGTCGAGCTTTGTTTCTCACAACGTTGCCAGCCTCATCAGTCTTGTTCTTGAATATCCACTTTGTTCCCGTCACGTGGGAGTTTTCTGGTCGTGGAACTAAATCCCAAACGTCATTTTTGGCGAACTGGTCCAGCTCTTCTTGCATTGCCCGAGTCCAGAACTCATCCTTGAGCGCATTCTCCACTCGCTTGGGCTTTATTTTAGAAAGATACAAAGACTCACGAATATTAGAACAATTAGTAGACAGACATACTTACCTGGCCATCTCCTTGAAATTAATCTGTCTCCGTCTTGTACTCCTTTCGTCTAAATCACCGATGATTTGGCCCACGGGGTGGTTTTTCTGGATTATGGATGGAATATCCTTTTGATGAAGATCAATGGGATCAGCTGGATCTTCTTCTTCTGAATCAGAATCAGATTCCGCGACTTGGCTCGATGTTGGTTCTGATGTTGGTATCCCAGTAACAACATTGGTATCAACATCACTCAATTCTCTGGGTTCAGCTCCTGCAACTTTGTTCTCAATACCTGCACTATCAACTGAAGGAGGGGTGACATTTTCTTGAGGATTTTGATCATAAACCAGATCATTATCCTCGGTAGGTTTTACTCCACTCGTTAGATCGTCGAACTTGACATTGACTGACTCAAACATGCTTCTAGTTCTCAGGTTAAACAACCTATATGCATGACTGCTTTGGGAATAACCCATGAAAATGCACTTATCACTTTTTGAGTCTAGTTTAGTTAGATGATTTCTGTCATTGAGAACATAACAAATGCATCCAAACACATGAAAATAGCTCAAGTTAGGTTTCTTTCCCATCAACAATTCATAGGGAGTAGCACATGGACCTGGTCTAAAATAAGCCCTATTTGTAATATGACATGCAGTGTTCATTGCTTCAGCCCAAAATCATTTTGCAATGCCATTAGAAATAAGCATAGTTCTAGTCATCTCAGCAAGAGTCCTATTCTTACGTTCGGCTATGCCATTTTGTTGTGGAGTGATAGGTGAAAAAAATTCATGACTTATACCCTCAGAAGTGCAGTATTTAGAGAAAGATGCATTTTCAAACTCCTTTCCGTGATCAGTTCTAATCCTACCAATGTTAACATTAAACCTTACACACAGCTTTTTTGCAAGTTTTTTGAAAGCCTCAAAAGTTTCAGATTTTTCTTTTAAAAATTCTACCCAAGTGAATCTAGAAAAATCATCAACAATCACTAACACATACCTCTTACCACCAAGGCTCTCAACCTCAAGTGGTCCCATGAGATCCATATGTAGAAGTTCAAAGCAAGATGATGTAGTGAGACTTTGCTGGACTGGATGAGGCACCCTTACTTGCTTTCCTTTCTGGCATGCCTCGCACACAGGAATGATCTTGGTGTTGAGCCTAGGCAGTCCACTCACAGCTTCTTCTTTGGCCAACCTGTCCATCATCTTGTAATTCACGTGTCCAAGATTTTGATGCCACAACTCACCATCACTTAATTGGGACAGTTTGCAAAAAGTATCACTTTAGATTTGGTAGTAATTATCTGAAGTCCTTTGACCAGTGAGAACACATGGTCCATTCTCCTCGTAGACTTCACACTTCTCACGGTTGAACTTGACACTGAAACCTCCGTCGCACAGTTGACTTATGCTAATCAAATTTGCAGTAAGTCCTTCTACCAGCAACACATTTTCAAGAGTCACAATGCCTGGAACATGGAGAGTTCCTTGGCCAACAATTTGGCCATTTGCGCCTCCACCGTACTTTACATTTCCACCTCGAAATCTGACAATGTTGGAAAGCAGCTCCTTGGACCCAGTCATATGCTTGGAGCATCCACTATCGAAATACCAGGCTCCAGGGACGTGGGACTTCAGGGAGGTATGGATCATGTTACACTTAACATTATTCTTCTTGACCCACAATTGTTTGAACCTGGTGTTGGTATTGATGTTGGTATGACGAAAACCAACATTGAATTTAGCAGCAGCATTAGTTCTCTGAAATTGCCTTCTCTCACCTATGAACTTCCAGCAAAAAGGTCGAATGTGTCCAGGCTCGCCACAATGATGGCACACGAATTGTCTCCTTCTCTTCTTATGTCTCTTGGGCGATTTCTGCTCCTGACTTGACACTTGAGGTGGCTGATTTGGTTTAAATCCTATTCCTTGCTTTGAGGTTTCAGGAAAGCTGATCTCCAAGATTTCATCAAGCTTCGCCTTGCCTTTGTTCAGATTTGATATGGTTCCTTGAACCTTTGTCAGTTCGGTTCTCACCTTTTCTAACTCAGCATCCTACTTGGTAAGAGATGTTTCCAGTCGAACAATTATGTCAGTCTGATCATCCTTTTCTTTGGTCAGTTTTTCTACTTCTTTCACGATATCCTTGACCTTGAGTACCTGTTTTCCCCAGCTGACAAACAGTTACTGGTGCTCAATACTCAGCAGCTCGTACTCCTTATGATAATCAGGGATTTCAACATTCAAGCATACGATATTGGTTTTAAGGCTATCAACATGGACATCATCGTCCCAAACAACATGGGTAAATAAATATGGAACAGGTTCAGTTGACTCGGAATCATTTACATCCTCAGTGAAATAAATAGCAATCATGCTTTTCTTCCTAAGAGAGTTAGGACACTCATTTTTGTAGTGTCCCCAACCTTTACATTCATGACACTGCATCTCACTGAGTGGTCTTGTTGGATTGGATGCGTTTGGAATTGAAGATGTGGACTGAGATCTAGGAAGTGCTCGTCCAGTGAATTTTGGCGTGGACACCTGTGGCCTGGTCTTCGTATTTGAGCCTCCAAGGCTATTCTTCTTCTTCAAGAAACTGTTGAAACGTTGGGTAACAAATGACAATTCGTCTTCACAAAGCGTAGTGGATTCCATCTTTTTCAGGATTCCATTGAAATCAAATTCCTCTTCATCTTCATTGTTGTCTGGATTTGCGTCGGAGGAAAATGCAACGTTCTTCTCTTTTGAGTTGGAACCAAGGTGTTCCATCTCATATTGCTTAAGATTACCAACTAAGGTGTTGAACTCAATGTTATCAACATCTTTAGATTCTTCTATGGCAACCACCTTCATATTGTATTTCTTTGTAATAGATCTCAGCAATTTTCCTACAAGACGAGAGTTAGTTATGGCCTCACCAAGCTCTCTGCACTCGCTTGTGATTTTTGATAGTCTCATGGAATAATCCATGATTGATTCTTTCTCATCCATTCTCACTGCTTCGAACGTGGACAACAGCATTCTTAGCCTTGATTTCCTTACGCCTGCAGTTCCTTCACACACCCTTTGGAGTGCGTCCCAAACGTCTTTTGCTGAATCGCAATTCTTGATGACTCTGTAATACCTTGCATCAACATAACTGCACAAGGTGTTGATACATTTGGAATTCCAATTCGCAGCATTCATTTCGTCAGCGGTCCAGTCTTTCTCCTTCTTCGGGACAGTGTCGCCTTCTCCATCAGTGACACGTGGTTTTTCCCATCCAACGAGGACGGTTCTCCATGCGCGTTCATCAATGCTCTTTAAGTGCCAACGCATCCTCTGCTTTCAGAGAGAATAATCATCTCCGTTGAGAATCGGTGGCCTTGGGTTGCCTTTAGCATCCATAGCACCTAAAAATAAGGATCAATACTTAAAAGGTTAAGTAACCCTCTCTAGATGCCAATTGTTAAAATTTGAAGGTCTATGGTTTTAAAAATAAGTCTCAGATTTGCGATGTTGTTAATAAAGTTTAACAACACTGATTAACAACATCGACCAGAGTAAAACAATAATATGCAGTGGAAAATAAATTTAAGAATACGATTTAAACAAATTCAGTTCACAAGTAAAAGTACTTGTGAACTTGGGTGTACAAACCCGAAAACTATATTACTTCTTTGTTTTTCGATCAATACAAAAATATTAAGTAATATATGAAAACTAAAGTATCAAAACACATGATACTAAATACTTGTCGCCTAGGTTGATCAAGCTCTTCTCCATTGGTCACGCAACTTCAAATAGCTTGACAATATCGAACAATGGCTTCAAGTAGTTCTTCGTGTTCTTCACTTGCTTTACGTCTTCTTCCTTGTGTCGATCTCCTCTTCAAAATCCCGTGCGTAAAGATGGATGCCAAGCTTTAGGAATCTCCTTGTCTTAAATAGACAAACATAGAATCCTAAACTTGGTAAATACCTAAAACAAATCCTAAACACAATCTAGGAAACTAATAAAGTCTTAAACATAAACTAGGAAACACAATATATTTCTAAATCTAGTTTCTAACTTATTTTGTGCCCAAGAAAGGCAAATAACAAAATAGGAATTATTGCCCGAAGAATAAATTCCTCAACATCCTTGATTTGGATCGTTGGCACAAGTCTTTTACTTGCTCGTGTTCTTCTTTGCTTGCGTCATCTTGCTCTTGCTGCGTCATTCTAAAAAAACCGTGTGTCAAGATTATCCGAAGGTGGCTCTTCTCTTGGCTTTTGTCTTGTCTTAAATAGAATAGTCCTTAAACTTGTGGAACAAGTCCTAAGCAAAAATTTAGGAAACTAAATTAAATCTTAGACACAATCTAGGAAACAAAATAAAGTTTTAAACCCTTTTAGGAAACAAATTTAGAATCCTAATTCTAGTTCCCTAATATATTTGAACCCAAGAAAGGCAAACAACTAAATAAGGAATTATTCCAAGAATAAAATCCCTCAACAGGCACGTGAGATGATTTTGACCCGATTTTCACTAGAAAAATATCACCGAGCATGTACGTATTTACACGTGTCGTGTAATACGACCAACAATAACAACGATATGATCGATCAACTTGTTCAGTTGGAAACGCAAAACAACGAAGCGTCATAATTTTTGTGGATGTGCCACGAGTTGTGTTTCATTATTTTAGAACCACGAGAATTAGTAATTGACTGGTAAAATATATTTTTTTCTATTTCAACCGAGGGGAGTGAATTCCCTTCGAAAATTCTCGAGGGAACTTTCTCCCCTCGTTTTTTGAACTTAAAAAAAATGAAAAAAAATAGAATAGCGTAAAAAATAAACCATATTTCTATCATTTTAGGCACGTGAGGTGATTTTGACCCGGATTTCACCTTCACCGAGGTAATTTACACGTGTCGTGTAATTCGACCAATAGTAATAACGATACGATCGATCAACTTGTTCAGTTTGAAACGCAAAGCAACAAAGCGTCTTAATTTTTGTGAAGGTGCCACGAGGTGTGTTTCGTTGTTTTAGAACAACGAGAATTAGTAATTGATCGGTAAATACGATTTTTCTATTTTTCTATTTTTTTAATTTAAAAATCGAGAAAATTTCCCTCAAAAATTACGAGGGGACCCTAGTGATTTCTGAGGGAAGTTTTCTCCTCTCGGTTTTCCGAGGGATTTTTTCGCTCGATCCTATATATAATATATATATATATAGCAACGGGCCGCCCCCCGCTGCTTCACTCCACACATACACACTCTGCATAATAAAAAAATAAAAAAAATCCTCCCGCCCCCCCCCCCCCCCCCCCGTTAAGCCACTAGCTCCGCCGCTGTTCAGCCACCAGTACGTATAGCCGCCACCGAGCTTTCCCTCCCACCCCCCACCCACCCCTGTTGAGTCGCCGACACTGCGAAGCTTCCCCTCCCACCAAGTCGCCGCTGTCAGCCACCAAGCTTCCTCTTCCGCTGATGCCGCCAAAGCTTCCCCATCACAATAAGTTTTTTTTTCCTGAATTTATTTTGAATTTGTGTTTGTTTGATTTAATTAGAATTCATGGTTTAATTAGAGTTGAATTTAGGGATTATTGTATAATTATGACTTAATTTAGAAATTATTATATAATTAGGGTTGAATTTAAGGATTATTATATAATTAGGATTTAATTTAGGAATTATTATACAACTATGGTTTAATATATGAATTATTATATAATTAGGGTTTAATTTAGGGGTTATTGTATAATTAAATTTTAATTTAGGAATCATTATATAATTAGGGTTTAATTTAGAAATATTATATAATTAGAGTTTAATTTAGAAATTATTATAGAATTAAGATCTAATATATGGATTATTGTATAATTAGGGTTTAATTTAGGGGTTATTTTATAGTTAGGTTTTAATTTAGGGGTTATTCTATGATTAGGGTTTAATTATGCAACTAGGGTTCGATTATGCAATTAGGGTTTGTTAGTGTTCATTAAGGATTTAATTATACAAATATCTTTTATAGTGTGTGTGATGGTGGTTTTTAAATGTCGTTGTGATCGGTTGTGTTTAATGTATGTTACGATTTGTGTTATATACATTGTGATTGGTTGGGTAGACGTGGTGTCCAGCGCCTGCCGGGAGGTTTCGTCCCCTGGTTTTAAAATTTTTTAAATTGTTGGTGATAGTGGTTTTGAAATACCGTGGTGATCGGTATGTGGATGTTGTGTTTAAGATACATGTTACGATTTGTTGGTATTGTTTACATGTGATTTATTGGTTGATTTGTACGTCGGTAATGATGTAGTTTACGGCGCCAACCGGGAGGTTTCGTCCCTCCAACAACGGGACATATTTAAATGTTAATTATTTTTCTTGATGACATTTGTATATAAATAGGTTTTTGCATGGAGGAGTGAGTGAGTGAATCTTGGCTAATGAGAGGAAAATCTTTGACATATGATATATGCCTTCATGTCGAAAGATACGGAAGGACAAGACCTATCACAAGGTTCGGATTAATTGAAATTTTGGTTGAATAAATATTTTGACTTTTGATTTTTTTGCATTGGGGGTGTATATTTTGTTTAATAAGTAATATATGATAACTATTGATATTATTTGGTTTAATGAATAGTATCTAATAATTTTGATTTTTTGATTTATTTAGATGTTGAGTGTCGTAAATTTATTTATGTGTAATTTTAATTCCATATTCGTACTTTAATGTTTCACCCCTTTGGGACAAAAACTTGACAAAATAAAATTCTATTTAATTTGATCCCAAAAAGAGATATTATATTCTAATTTTGTTGCTAAATATATGGCTCTTTAAATACTTTTCATCTTTCACTACTTAAATAACTCGTGCGATGCAAGGAAAATATTATGATATAAAATGTAAAAATTATATATTTTGAAATATATCCAACCCCGTGAACTAAATTTTCAAAGCACATCGATTGGTGACATATGAAACAACCCTTTTGTATGACAAAAAATCAATACACATTACATTATTATTTATAATTTATTCATATTGAAAAGCAGTAAGCTATTAATAATTTTAGCTTAAAAATGGCCAACTTTAAACATCGAGTCCATTTGCAGTGAGTGTATATTTACTTTTATCAGATGCCAAGAGATCGTGGACGTGGATCCAGTAGAGGTCGATCAGATATGGAGTCAGCTAACCGTTCAACTGATTTTGATAATGATTACGTGGGTCTTGGTACTGATTATTCAGTGTCGACGCCAGATACCATCATCATCACACCAACACCATCCGATGCTGGTACATCCTGACAGCACTTGGGCCCACCAGAGAGACGATACCTTATTTATATCACAAGGAAAGATGTAAGTGAATTAATAGTTATAAAATTATAATCATCGTTAAATTATATTTGTAACCACAAACACAATTACAGGCTACATAGTAGGGAGGTCAGACTGACCAACATATTTCGGGAGATCATGGAGAAGGTGCTCCATTCCGCCGGGTGGTAGTTTAAGGCAGTCCTTACGGATATTTGTGCATTATGGTGGGACATGTTTCAGGTAATTATTTGTGCCTGAATTTATTAATCTTTATTGTAACTTGAGAATCGTGTATCAATTGAATTATAATTATTATTTTATTTTATAGGAGATTTGTTATTAGGACACGGACATATGTACTCCATGGTATATACAATACTACATTTCTCTGCACGATGGCGGACAAGTATGGGAAGAGACTTAACGAATATAAGAAATTTCGTGATCAGACTGGCCAGTCACCGAGGGTCGTTGACGAGGAGGTCTAGAGGTAAATGATTTTGTTATGTCTTCTTATTAAATTAAAATATTTTATTATTACAGATGATTTAAGTTTTATATATCACGCATTCAACTAGGGCATAAAATATTGAGTGGGATAAGTCCGAGAACAATAGGAGGTTCGAACAGTGCATCATTAATAGGAGGAGTGAACCTGCTAGTGCAGGTACTGAGATGTGGAAGTATAGAGGGAGGTCTAGATCTACGATCGATTATTCTTATAATATCGTAAGTAATTTATATCATAATATATTATTTATTTATTTATTTTTAATTTTAATTATTTGATAATTTCATTTGGATACAGAAGCGAGAGACAGGTAAGTCGGCCACTGCGTACTAGGTTTTTGTACGTACGCAAAAGAAGGACGACGACACGTGGGTCGATACGAGATCCAATAATACTAATGTGAGTCTCTTTTTATTTAACTTATTTTTTTATTTTAATGTAGAATTTACTAACGATTTATATTTGAAGAGGAGAACGAGCGACGTCTGGATGAGTCACGTACTTCTTCACAGGATCCGGATAACTAGGTTGACCATGACCTTATTTATCTCGACGTTGTCGGGTCGAGTAAGGGCCGACATTACAGCACCAGCTGGTTCGTGAAGTTGGTGGATGCTACAAAGGGTTTTCGAGGCAGCGATTCTTGCTCCTCCCAGCACGATAGGACTCACGTGAGGGAGCTCGAGCCGTAGCTCCAGACGCAGAGGTAGTAGTTAGAGGCCACAAAACGAGTTCAACAAGCGATGGAATAGAGATATAATGAGTTTGAGCTACTACGTGAGCAACAACGACAAGAGCAACAACAATTTCAGGCGCTGGTGAACGCGTAGATGGCCGATCTGTTAGCTCGATTACAGCGGTACCCACAGCAGCCTCACCTCGTCATAGGACTCTTTTGTATCGAGTGTTTTTATAAAAATTTTTTACTAACAATTTTGTTAAACAAATTTAATAATTGTATTTTTTTGAAATTTATATAATTAGTTAAATTATTTACCTGTTTATTATTTTTTTAATTATTTTGATTATTTTAATAACAGGGATTAAAAATAATAATTAAAATAATATTTATAAAAATGAAAAAATCGAGGGGAGTATCGCCCTAAAAAAGTCGAGGGCATATTCCCCTCGGAAAAACCAAGGGCGTTGTCTCTTCGAAAATATCTAGGGCTTTTATACCCTCTGTTTTTCTGAGGGCATTGTGCCCTCGATTTTTCTGAGGGGAATATGCACTCTATTTTTTCGAGGATAATTCTCCCCTCGATTTTTTTCAAGGGCAGTCAGATTCAAGACCCCTAGATTTACCAAAAAAATGAACCTTCGGTACCCCCCCCAAAACATTTACCGAAGGCATATTTCCCCTCGAAAATTTTTATCGAGGATGGTTTTCTCGAGGGGAACTTGCCCTCGGTTTTCCCTCAGTAAATTGATTACCGAGGGCTTTTTGATAATTACCGAGGATTTTTTTCCTCGGTAAAATTCAGTTTTTTTGTAGAGCCAATTTATATTATATATTATGTCTGGATAATAGATTCACCTCTTCTCTTAAAACTTTACCTTCCGTTCAAAAAATATAGCACATTTTTTTTTTGTTTCAAATTATAACACACTTTCATGCTTGTTTTATACACTTACTTATGTGTCCTTACCTAAAGCACATTGGTATCCGTTCGTGGTGTTATAAGGAAGGGTATAATTAAAAAATATAGGTAAAAGTTAACTTTTACTAACTATATTTTCCTACTCTTCGTGAAAGTTAAAATTTTGCTATCTTTGTGTGACAGAAGGAGTACTTTATAAAAGCATTACTCTTACAATGCAGTTTTTCCGAGGGTGAGTCTCCCCTCGATTTTTTCGAGGGCAATCGGATTTAAGGCCCCGAGATTTAACGAAAAAATGAACTTTCGGTAACCCCCTCGGAAGATTTACCGAAGGCATATTTTCCCTCGAAAATTTTTATCGAGGAGGTTTTTTCCGAGGGGAAATTGCCCTCGTTTTCCCCTCGGTAAATTGATTACCGAGGGCTTTTTGGTAATTAACGAATTTTTTTTTCCTCGATAAAACGCAGTTTTTTTGTAGTGCCAATTTATATTATATATTATGTCTGGATAAGACAGATTCACCTCTTCTCTAAAAATTTTACCTTCCGTTCCAAAAATATAGCACATTTTTTTTTTATTTCAAATTACAACACACTTTCGTACTTGTTTTATACACTTACTTATGTGCCCTTTTTTAAAGCACATTGGTATCCGTTCGCGGTGTTAAAAGGAAGGGTATAATTGAGAAATATAGGTAAAAATTAACTTTTCAACCATACTAACTATTTTTTCTTAATCTCCATGAAAGTTAATAATTTGCTATCTTTGTGTGACAAAAGGAGTACTTTATAAAAAGCGTTACTTTTACATAAAAAGTATCACTCGTATTTAGTTAAATTATAAAATAATATATATTTTAAATTAATATATAATAATTTAATATACGAATTGCAAGGTGATATATTTAAAGCTACAAGGGACAAATTTCAAAAAAAAATAATGATTTTTATTTAAGATACATATTAATATTTTTAAAGTTATAAGTGATACTTGTCAAAAAAAAAAAGTGACAACTTTTTTATAATATGTAAAACAACACTATTAGAGTCCAAAGTGACAATATTAAAGGAAAATGTAACTCTAATATTTTTTAACTCACTCAAATGTCTGATTAATATTTAAAGTGATATTTTTGTGTGTGTGTGCAAAAACTAACAATTTTATATCTAAAAATGACAGTGTTAAAGAAAAAAGTGATTCTATCACACCAATAATGACTCATATGAAGGTGATACAAGAGAATTACTCTAATACAAATTATTCTCTATAAAATATTACATATTATATTATATAAATATATAAAACATGAAATCCTTATTTAAATCAAGGGTATAAATATCATTCCACATTAAAAAAGAGAAAGAAAGAAAGAAAACATCTGAGAGAATTTCGTAGCTACAAATCTTCGAGTAACCATTGGATAAACTCTTAAAGTTGACGAAATAATTAACAAACTACATTAATTAGGTAAAAATACACACAAGACATTAGGCAAACACTGTGTTAGGCTTAATTTAACAGAATTCAACCATATAGACTAATTAATAATCTTGTGCGGTACATTGATACAAAGATGATAATTCAAACTCGAGAACTATAGTCCTAGTTTTTAATAACCTTACTCCAATGGGTATTTGGTTTTAACCTAAAGCCAATAATCCATCTTGTAAATAAATAATTGGAGACTTATTATTAATTTCTTTATTTTTTGGAGAAAAATCCAATAAAGGGCTCAGGGACCCATTTCCATACCCTCTGAAACAGATGGGCTCAATTGCAAAAATTACTGCTGGACTTGAATTGAATGGCCCAGCTCATGACTAAAGTCGACAATCTTGATTTTTAATCCTATTGTCAATTTCTTTGCCAATAAAATAATTAAATCTTTCGTTGCTTGCTGAAAGCCTGCAACTAGTAATGGAGCATGTCGTTTCGCCTCAAACAAGCTCTCGCTCTCTCCCAACTTCTCTATCCAAAACCACATTTCAATCATCGCACTATTGCCACTATGCTCGACTTGAAACCATTCAACTCAAAGATTTCAAATTTCATGAAAAATGGCCTTGTCGAACAAGCACAGGTACTGTTCGACCAAATGCCTCACAGAAGTACAGTCACGTATAATGCTATGATCAGAGGATACTTTCAAAATGGGTTCTACGAAAAGGCTGTGTCGTTGTATAATAAAATGCCTTCTCACGATACGTTCTCGTATAATACGATGATATCCGGGCTAATGCGGTTCGGTGATGTTGAAGGCGCTGAAGATGTATTCGAGCGCATGGAGTACAGAGATATTGTGACTTGGAATTCTTTAATTTCTGGATATGTTGATAATGGATTGGTGAGAGACGCAGTGAAAGTGTTTGATAAAATGCCCCTAAGAGATGTAGTTTCTTGGAATTTGGTTATTGCGGGTTTGGTGAAGATTGGGGAGTTTGATAAGGCTGAGGACTTGTTTAGAAAAATGGGTAAACGTGATGTTGCGTCTTGGACTATTATGGTGAAGGCGTTTCTGGGCGCTGGACGGATTATGGACGCGAGGAAAGTGTTTGACGATATGCCGGTGAAGGATATTCAAGCATGGAACACGATGATTAGTGGTTACTTGCAAAATAAGTCTGTCGAGGTTGCCGAAGGCTTGTTTTTTAAGATGCCCGAAAAGGATTTTAACTCGTGGAGTGCAATGATAGATGGGTTTGTTAGTATCTGTCGGATTCAAGACGCGTTGAGTCTTTTTCACGAGACGCCTCATAAACTCGAGAAATCATGGAATTCGATCGTGTTGGGATTTGTCAAGAACGGGTTCGTGAGGGAAGCTCATGCGATTTTAGAGAAAAGCCCGTTTGGCGATATTGTGTCGTGGACGAATATCATGGTTGGGTATTTAGATATCCGAGAGGTTGAAAATGCCATGAGAGTTTTTCGACTGATGCTTGCGCGTGACACGACCGCATGGAATGTTGCCATATTCGGACTAGGCGAAAACGATCGCATCGAGGATGGTGTAAAATTATTTATCGAAATGAAAGAAAACGGGCTCTCGTTGGATGAAGCTACGTTTACGAGTTTTCTCACTATATGTTCGAATTTGCAATCATTAAACCTCGGGAAACAAATTCATGCTGAAGCTATTAAGGTGGGGATCGATTGCTTCATCCCTGTCGGCAATGCGTTTGTTACCATGTATTTTCGGTGTGGTAATATGGACTCTGCGTTACTTAAATTTAATTTGATGACCAATCATGATATCATTTCTTGGAACTCGATAATATGCGGATTAGCTCATCACGGCCATGGTGAAAAAGCTATTGAGGTTTTTGAAAAGATGAGGTCATCAGATGTGAACCCTAATCAAATAACTTTTGTCGGCGTCCTTTCTGCGTGTAGCCATGCGGGACTTGTCGAAAATGGAAAACATTATTTTAACGTTATGCGGAACGAATATTTTGTAGAGTCGACGAACGAGCATTATACGTGTATGGTCGATTTGTTGGGAAAATCGGGACTTATTGATGAGGCGATGAATGTTATAAATGAAATTAAAAAAAATGGGCTTGAAGTTCACGCGAGTGTTTGGGGAGCATTACTTGGAGCGTGTCGGGTGCATAAGAACGTGTTGGTGGGTGAGATTGCCGGAGAGAGGATTTTGGAGTTGGAGCCGAGTAACTCGGGTGTGTATATGATTCTTGCGGAGATGTATCTTGCGAACGGGATGAGCGAGAGAGCGTATAGGATGTGGGTTCGGATGAGAGAGAAGGGTGTTAAGAAACAACCCGGGTGTAGCTGGATCGAGTCGAGCGTCGGTGGGAAAGTGTTCTTAGCTGGAGATAAAACGCACCCTGATTTTAAAAGTGTCTCGTGTGCGTTAGATTTGTTTTATCAAGAAATGGGCGTGCAAAATGGATATGTAAATGTTCCGTCATTAAGAACGATAGATGAGTGTTCGTTTTGATGATCGGAAAAATGGACCGGACCTTAGCGGTCTAATATGATGCGAGGGGCGAAACGGTCCAGTCTAAAATGGAGACGGTGATTCGTGACAATGTTATATTGTTTCAGCTGAAGGTTTGTTTAAAAACCTAATGAATTCATTCTTTTACGGGTTATATGTGTGTGCTTGTTGCGGTGTTGCTTGATTGATTGAGAAAACAAATGGATATTCAGCTTGAGCTGGTTCATGATTCATGATCTGGGCTAGGGTGTTCATCGGTTCAAACCGAACCGAAGTTTGGCAATATGAGAAACCGAAAACCGAACTGTAATGCATGGTTCGGTTCGGTTCAAACCGAATTAAATTTGGTTTATTCGGTTTGGTTCTCGATCAACCGAAATTTAATCAAAAAAATGTAAAAAAAATAAAATAAAATGAAAGCATCTTGATTTTCGTACTTGTTAACATATCATAAAAACAAAAATCAACTACATAATCAATCCAGTCTCCCCAAGAAATAATAATAATAATAATAATAATAATAATAATAATAATCAAAATCAAAATAAAATAAAAAAACACGAGGATTGCAAGAAGACCACATATTCAATATAAACTGGGGATTGGGTGTTCAATTAGTAACCTTATGGAAAATCTTACTTAAAATTAGTGATCTATAAATTAGCAAATAGAAATTCGCGAGAAGAAGACCGCCTGGTCGGAGAAGGAGAGACGAGGTGGATTCACGAGAAGAAAGCCACTTTATGAAATACATTAATACTTAGTGGTGGTGGATTTGAGCTTTTCAATTGAGTTTTACTTAAGATCATTTTTTAAATTAATTTGAAATATATAAAAATAAAAATTAAATTCGATTTTCGGTTCGATTCGGTAAACCGAACCAAAAATCGATTTTTTTCAAATACCAAAACCAAAAACCAAATCAAAGTTTACAATTCGGTTTCGATTCGGTTAACCGAATTTGGGCGCTATAATCAGGAACGGTTCCATGTATTTTTTATACAGGAACACAAAATAGATATAGATACATTGATAAACTTGATAAAATATGACAAACAATAGGTGCACATTTTGTTTTCTAACCTAATTAATAAATATATAACACTAACAAACTAATAATGTTGTGTCACTATTAAGTATAAACATCTTTTAGTTTAAATAATGTTATATTAATTACCTTTAAAATTCGAGTTCTATAATAATTTATTATAGTTATATGAACCATCCAGCCAGATGTTGAGATTAATTAAACCTTACAGTAGAAAAAGTTGCGAAAGCTAAAATACAATCATAGAGAAACACTTGTTTTATTGATTCACATCGTGGGCGTAACCACAAAAAGGCTTGAAAATATATAACAACGCGACAACAATTTTATTAAGTTCTAGGTGAACCACACACGTGTATCTGAGTGCTGAGGCGCACACATTTGGTTCCACAACGAGGGTCGTCGCAATCTGCATCCACGTCACAATAATTGGCAAAACAATATTGTGGTATAACTAGTTTCCGACCCAAAGCCATTGTACCAACTCCCACTTCTTCAGTCTCCGAAGACACTATACCTGAATTATTAAAAAAAGAAAAAAAAAATATATAATCTTTTTCTATTTATCGAAAAAGAAATGTGAAGGCATTGGAGAAAGCCAAAGGGCTTACCAGATATGGCGACGAGCAGGAGAGACAAGAAAATTAATTTTGTCATAGCAGTATTCTTCATCATTAACTTTGATTTGATATTTGAATATGACAAGGATTGAGTCCATATTTATAGTGTTTTTATGTTAGGCCAAATGTATTGATAATTTTTATGACAGAGAGAAAATTGTGGGTTAGGGTTATTGTTGAGATTTGTTCATATCACACATTTATTGTGAAAATTTATTACTTCCCCAAGAATATGGAATATAATATTTTCTTTCTTTTCTTTCTTTTTTCAAATTTCAACACACTTATTTCATTCACTTAATTACGTGTCCTTATTTAAAGGACATCAATATTATAGTGTTATTTTATCGATATTATAATAATAAAATGAAGGGTATAATACAAAAAAAATAAAAAATTTAATAATACTAATAATATTTTGTTTGAATCTCCGTGTAATTGAAAATATATTTTCTTTGTGGGGTGGAGGAGTAGAAAATAGTTCTGATTAATTTTTGGTTTGCATATGGTCACATGTTGGTCCAGAATCAAGGAAAACTATAGATAAGATGACATAAATACATAGACGCGAAATCATTTTCATTATTAAAAAGGCATTCAATCAAATTTTTCGTTTGCAAAATCCACGAAAGTAGAAAGTAGATACCTTTGAGACATTTTAAGATTTGTTTCTATAAAATTTGTAAGATTTTTTTTTTATTTTTTATTGATTTTATATATTTGTTGGGAGTTTATAAAAATTTTGTGAAATCTCATGTTTAAAAATGTGATTTGGTAGTGGGATTTGGTGTATATAATTAACCTAGAAGTCTAGAAAAATCTAGTCAAATTACAAATACAAATAGTATTTGACTTTTTAAATACATCATGACAATTTAAGATTTTGAAATTTCGCAAATGAATACCTTGAGATAGAGCTGGCAATGGGCTCCGGGCCCGAGCCCGTCGGGCCAACTACCAAACTCGGGCTGGGTTGGGTCGGCCCGAAATTTCATCGGCCAAGCCCGGCCCATTGCATAAATTATAGTGTAATTGGCGGGCCAAATCGGGCCGGACCAGCCCGCCAAACGGGCCAAATCGGGCCGGACCAAAAATGGCTCGATTTTTTGGGCCAAGGATTCTAAGGCCCAAGCCCGGTAGAAATCGGGCCGGCTCATAGGCTGGGCCAGGAATTGCCAGCTCTGCCTTGAGACTTTTATGGACATTTAATAATTTATTAGAAATCTCAATTAAATACCTCAAAACTTTTATAAATTTTAAAATATCTTAAATAATACATCAAAATTTTAAAAATCTTAAAATGTCTTAAATGAATACATCCCCTTACATAAATTGCACTTCTTATTTACACCAAGAATTGAGGTATTTTTCCCAATTGAGTTTTAAGTGTGTGCATTTTTTAGCAAATAATCATGCCTGATTTGTTTCAATTTTAAAGTTGAAAATCTTTGACCAACTCATGAAAAGTCCAAGTCAACGGTCTTTAAAGCATGTAGAACGAGCCCAATTAAACTAATACCTCATGATAGTTAATTATGTTTTTTTTTATTCATCAAACTATTGGAAAAGGACTTCAACACATTAAAATCAACTCTTATTTAGTACCCTTTTTAATAAAGCCATTACATTACACATAGCAACACAGAACACAAAACACAAACACACCATGAAAATGTAAGCACAAACACAACAAAATCAAAATAGAAACAATAATCAACACACAAACAAGGCCACAAACATAATTGGCCTAATTAAATTAAGCATCAGGATTAGCAAGCAGATAAGCCTCAATAGCCTTGAACATCATCAATGCCCTGTCTTTGCCAGCCTTAATTTTCTCTTGGTCGAGCTCGACGCCGTCCTTAGAGCGGTAAGTGCTCGTATTTTTGCAGACGCATCCTCCATCCTCGGTCGGGACGATCTTAGTATGATTAGTGATCGACTCAAGAACGCACCCTAAAGCGTCCCCTCCGATAATGCTGTAGGTGTAGCTCAAATTCTCGGTGTCGATGGCATCGACACGTTGCTTAACATTCTTGAACGGGCTGCCTTCGCCGAAATGGATGATCTTGACGGTCCCCACACCGCCATCGCCTTCCAAGATTTCGACGCTCTTGATCGCCTGAGGCATGATCTTGGGGATCAAGCTGTCTAAATCGATAACCGCGGTTTTAAACATCTTGGCAGCTGGGATTGAGGATGTATTTTCCATGTCATAACTAAATGTTGCCATTGAATTTGAATTTTATTTGTTTTTTGGTTTAGCAATGACTTGTTTATGTGTGATGGGAAAAGGATGAAACAGAGCTGGTATTTATAGTAAGTTTTTTGCTTTTTTTTTATTAATAATGTAATGATTGATAATGTCAATGGTTGTTTTTAATTTTCAATATTCTCATGTTCATGTTACGTTACTTAATAATGAAGTTAGTCTAAAGACTTTGAAATGCATGGCCTGATTAATTTAAAAACTGGCCATTTCATTATTGACTAATTATCGGGTTTTTTCTTGATTAATAATAATAAAAATAAAATCCCCATTTTCAATGAGCTATTGGACACAAACGACAATGTATTCTGCAGAGAACGTTGAGCTCCATAATCCAACACGTCTTCTTAATTTATTCTTAATAAATCAACTACGTGAATCAAAAACGTGGTCTTGTCCCTTCGTTATTAAGCTTCCTTTATAAATACAATTGCTTGACATTTTATTTCTTTAATTTAGAGACACTTAATTAACCATTTATTACTAATGTCTAATTAAGAATGTGTTTCACAAAGTTGATCACATGAAAAGTCGCCGTGATACTCGTGTCTATCCACGCCTACCGCAGTCTATTATCTCAAGTTTAGATGATGTACAAATTATTATTTTTTGTTCTGCAAATGAGTTGAGTGAGAGATTAAAAAATGCACATAAATATTATTATAATTTTGCTCATATCGATAATCTTGTTGTTAATTTCAAACATATCAAGAAATTGATAATTTATATAGTTAAAAAAATTAATTAATTTATTTTTTTCTAATAATATTCTGCCTGAAATTATTAAAGTTAATAATACTCGAAGCACTTAGTGTTGAAATTAGTGTGTTTGTTAAATATGAAAAGTTTGTATTGTTATCATCAATATTCAATTTACCAATAAATAAATTAGCATTTCGAAATATATAAATTAAGAGTATATTTAAAAATAGAAAATTAATAATATTTTAAATATGATGATTGAATTATTTTTGTGGGACAAACAAAGAATGAATAATGAACTATTTTTTATAGGATAGATGAAGTATTTAATATTAGAAGTCGTACAACTCAATTACGCAGATCAAATAGAAAACACATATTATTGTGTCGTTCAACTTTTTCGACCCAGATTATGGGAATTCCTAAGTTGCCGTGAAAACTCTATTTGCCACCTAATAAAAATCATCAAATCATTTTAGGTTATAAATATAAAAGATCACGGATGTAAATGTAGAGTATGGAGGGTATGGTAATTTCACGACACGTAGTCGTTTTCCCAAATTATATTGAATTTGAATGTTATTTATGAATTAAAAATTAAGTAAACAATAGAGCATAAATTCTAAATTATATTGAGTGAGGAAATATTTATGCACTAAACTTTTAAGTAAACAATTGAGCATCAATTCTAAAATTACCTATAAAAACATCTATTTTGAAGTTTTTTTTTTAAGAAAAGTATATAGTTAATAGATATACGGTATGTAATGTAATTCTAGTAGATAAATTGCTCTCGTAAGGTTATCATTCCAAGTCTTTGTATGAATGTGTCTTAGCATAAGTCACTCATAACTAGTGTAAACACCCGCGATTACGCGGTCATTGATAAGAAAATCATAAAAATATAATATTTATTTTAAAATAAGTTCAGAAAATAGACATTAAATACAAAGCGAAAAAAATAATGTTCATTTTAAATTTCGAAAACTTACTTTATACACGATATTATTAATAAGCAGATATCGAGAAATAATTTATCAAGTTCAAAAGGTGAATTATTATTCACTTAAAATATTGAGAAAAACTCATTGTATACCACATTTACTATTTTATTTTATATTTTACATTGAAATAATCTTGAACCATTTACGTCTCTTCATTCTCAGTAAGTTCAAATGGCTCAATTAGACAAAACTCGTTAAAATTTGTTCATGTCTATACACCAAACCAACATTTTATTGAAATAAAAATGACTCTATTTTTCAAACAATGAGAAACAGATAATTTAGACAAAATATTATAAATATTTCATATATATATATATATATATATATATATATATATATATATATATATATAGGGTTGGGTTCAAATGAGAACCCGTCATTATATGTGAACCTAGGGACTCATCTTGACCATTAGATTGGATAATCTTGATGGTTGAGATCATGACATGTCAGCATGGTAATAATGTAAAAAATGCATTAATTAATTAAAAAAGGCATTTTGGACATATATCAACGTTTACAAAGAGCACTACATTGTTCTTTAGAAAGCACAATAGATTAAGAAAAAAAAAATTACGATTGTATACAAAAAGCATTGCAAATTTCGTCTATAAACTGCAAATTCAAAAATTTGAAATGAAACTCAAATTTTCAACAAACCATAACTTTTTCAAATTTTATTCGTTTTGAATGAAATATATATCAAATTAATCACATTCTCAAGATCTACAACTTAAGATACATATTGCATGTTTTAAAACGTAAAAAATATATATATATAATTAAATTAAAAAAACTGGACTGATTTTAGCACTACAGTACTGTGTAAAAAGCACAATGAACCTGGACATATAATTGCACTGTGCAATATTAGATCTAAGGCCAGGATTAGTCCCTAGGTTCACATATAATGACGGGGTTCTCATTTGAACCCAATCCTATATATATATATATATATATATATATATATATATATATATATATATATATATAGGATTGGGTTCAAATGAGAACCCCGTCATTATATGTGAACCTAGGGACTAATCCTGGCCTTAGATCTAATATTGCACAGTGCAATTATATGTCCAGGTTCATTGTGCTTTTTACACAGTACTGTAGTGCTAAAATCAGTCCAGTTTTTTTAATTTAATTATATATTATATATATATTTTTTACGTTTTAAAACATGCAATATGTATCTTAAATTGTAGATCTTGAGAATGTGATTAATTTGATATATATTTCATTCAAAACGAATAAAATTTGAAAAAGTTATGGTTTGTTGAAGATTTGAGTTTCATTTCAAATTTTTGAATTTGCAGTTTATAGACGAAATTTGCGATGCTTTTTGTATACAATCGTAGTGTTTTTTTTTCTTAATCTATTGTGCTTTCCAAAGAACAATGTAGTGCTCTTTGTAAACGTTGATATATGTCCAAAATACCATTTTTAATTAATTAATGCATTTTTTTACATTATTACCATGCTGACATGTCATGATCTCAACCATCAAGATTATCCAATCTAATGGTCAAGATGAGTCCCTAGGTTCACATATAATGACGGGTTCCCTAGGTTCACATATAATGACGGGTTCTCATTTGAACCCAACCCTATATATATATATATTATTAAATAGTGTGTGTGTGTGTGGTGTTGTGTGTGTGTGTGTGTGTGTGTGTGTATGTAGATGGATGTATAGTGAGATATCCCATTTTATAAATGTGGCTATAGCTGACCCATGCTTGGGTGTGAACCATTTAGATGCTGCAGCAACAATTGAAACCTGCTTCCGTGACTTGTTGTGTTTGTCCAGCTAGAGCAATAATTTCTGAGTTACATAACCATGTGGATCGTTTTGCAGGAGGACGCAAGCGCGAAAAACATGCAATTCAAATCATGGCCGCTTGTACAGCGACTGGTGCGAGATTTTTGGCAAGGACCGGGCGGACCGGTGAGTACACGGCAAGCATTTGCCGACGCGGTCAACGACCTCCCCACTAACCCTGTGCCTATGGATGAGGCAAGGCAACGATGGCC
>BMAC01000063.1:1401632-1419520 GCA_014905375.1 Phtheirospermum japonicum | reverse complement strand
AATGACATGTACAGATTTTTTAAGACTTTACGACACGTGCAAAACACCATTCAGCACAGACGTGCACAAGGGAACACACTAATGTGCACAAACTGGTATTGAGTTGTGCACAAAACAAATCACATGACAACCACATCAGACAACGACATGTACAGATTTTTTAAATAAATTAAGAATTAATACTCCAATATAATTAAGAATTTCCAGATTTACGCTGTAACAAATTCAATCCACATAATTCCACGACACAACCGTATACACAAATCCAGATTTAAATGTGGCGAGGATATGAAAAAGAGAGAATCTTCACACGAAGAAAATATCACACAATTTGTTCAATGTTACATGCATCACCAGTTGAAGCTGACAGATTCAAAATGCAGGTTTTTCACTTCACCAAACGCACATATTTTAGCAACATCGTGTCGCATGCTTTTTTAGGGCCGCTAACTAGAACTCCAACGTCCGGTTCTTTGCACTCAAAAAGTATCCCTGTCATTGTATAAAATAAGATATTACTATTATTATTATTATTATTACTAATTCTTTCATTAGAGATAAAACTAATAAACAAATTACTCTTTAAATCAGGCCGCAAGCCAAAATACACGTTTGTCGAGTGAACAAGAGACTGACTCAGAAGGCTCTCGAGTTCTCTATCCGCACCCGCACCACATAACCACGACGAAGGTGACATCATCGCTGGCGTCAGCATATCCACATTCTGAATTTGCTTTCCTTCCTTAGAAATTTCTCTCTTTTGCCATAAAAAAACTGCACTAGTAGCCACAAACACACTAGCACACACAAGAAACATGTCCCATAAGATCTTATAGRTGTAATGATAATTATCTCCTCTTCTTTCAACCGGATATATGTGGTAACGAGTCACAAATCCCAAAAGRAGCAAAAACATYACAAAAGACGACGAGCATCGTTAGATCGGCTGTGTTCTTGAAGGCCGTGATGAGTAGGATATTAATAAATTCCTCATTAAGAAACTCACCTGGATTCTTGGCGAATGTAAGTTCCATGGTGCCATTAGGCAAAATTCGGGCCGAAACTAGCCGGGCCCTTCGTCTGGATTGTAGGAACCTCAAGTACCGYTCAATGAGGAAGAGAAAAATTCCGGGAAGGATCATGCAAAGATAGCCCACTCCAACATGAAGCATGTAGAGGAAAACGAAGGGAATGTAGATATGGTGCYCGTAAAAGAAAAGCTCAAACATTTTTCTCCTGACTCGATCTAGGCTCGTACTGCTCCACTCAAGCATCTGCTCGTACTAGCAATTTACATTATAACACTGGCCTGGCCTGAAAAAGATTCAGGCCCGAGAAACAATGGGTCGGGCTGGAAAAACAATGGATTTAATGATGAGACGCACTTACCAGGTATATTTGATGAGTCATCGACCACCAATAGATGACCAAGCCGACGCTATGGAGGGCGAAAAGGACCATCAAAAGATGGCCGAGCCAGATGTGACTCGGATGTGAGGCCGATCAGGGGCAAGATCGACGATCCACGTGTCACGGGGAAAAACAGGAAGGCCCAACATGTGGTTCCGATGTATCCGGGCCGTAAGGATCCAAGCACACTGTTCACAAGAAAATATAACGAAGCCGCATTTAAAAGTCTACCACCTTAAATTTTAAAAAAAAAATTTATCCTACTTCACAACTTCTCACGAAATCAACACAGTCGAATAGAAATCATAAATAGGACAAAGTCCAAAATCATAAAGAATCTATATTAATTTACAAACACCATACACATATCCAATCTTTAAGCCAATTTAAGATTTCCCTATGCAAGCTATCAGACAAAACCCACAAAAAAAAACAAATAAAAAAACAATGGGCATGAATCTGATTCAATGTAATAGATCATTATATGATTTATCAAACCTTTGGACTTCTTGTTTGGAAACAAGAAATATGCAGCACCAACAGCGATAAGCCCGACAGACTCTTAAACACCTAATAGCCAGCAAGAGTGAAAATGACCTAAATAAAAAGGGACATCAAGAACTTTTGACTTAACGAAAACACCTAACAGACTCTTTTTTATTAATATGCAAATATACAAATATGCCTGCAGCTCAAACTCAAGCACAAGAATATGATACTGGTTAGAAGAGATGCAGTTGGTCACCTGAAACACTGAGCACTTGCTCACACATTTTCCAGTACCTCTGAACAATGGATTCATCTGAACTTAAGGGTAGCCTTGAAATTCTGTTATGATAATAAACACAYTTTTATTGTATGTATTGTAAGCTAAGTAGATTAATCCACATAGCCAAGCAATTATATAAATCCACCTGCTCTTGTCTCTTAAGAGAATATAGCTCGAGATTCATGTGAACAATAATTTCAACTAAAGGTGCCACTTTGTCCTTGTCAGACATAAACTTGCGTAGAAGCTGTGGATAGGTCTTCATCATAGCAACTGTGATGTCACGTTTATTGTTTTCAAATATTTGCTGGTAATTGTTAGAACAATAATATATATATATATATATATATATATATATATATATATATATATATATATATATATATATATATATATATATATATATAGTTTGATTCCGTCAGAAGCAATAGTTGTAAAGAGAGCATAAAATCTTTCCAACCCACAAACAGGATGGCAATTTACATTCAATATTAAAAAAATAAATAAAATAAAATATAATTAAAATAAATCACAGTTTGGTATGCTAATTGAAAAGTAGTTGACAAAAAGAAAAGGATAAAACTGAAATCTCACTAGCCTTTTGTGCTTTGGTATGATGCGGTTGTCTATTATCAGTTGCAGGAACAATATTTTCTCCTACAACCTTTAGTATTGATGCAAAGAGAAGCCTAATCAAGTCCGTGGCATCTACATCATCATGCTCAGCTGATGCTTTGTCATCCAGAAGCATACGAATGATGCACTTCCAATCCTGCAAGTACCAGGATCCCTTTCTCAGATATATACACATATGCAAGGTCTCAGAGTTTAAGAAAAAAATCAGACAACCATCCTAATAAACATTCATCTAGGCTCCATTGATCTTTTCGAAACAAAGCTTATCTCTCGGCATCCAAATTGTTACAGTTGTTTGTAACCCTCAAGTGCATTAACTTATTTTAGATTGTTGTGGAGAAAACAATAGAAAAATCATGTTGTATAATGTAATATCCAAACAACCAGGCTCCAAGAAATTAACACCAATAAACACGAAAGGGAAAAAAGTAATTTTGAAGAATCCGTGAAATTTTAATAACTTACTATGTTCCGACAACTCGATATGTATGAGTCCGCGAATCATTGCCACCAAAAATACGAGCCATTCCTCGAGACCGACGCTCAGATCTGGAACGACGGCATGCTCCACGTCACCGTCCGGAAGTCCAACGCCTCCCGTCGCTCTTTATCTGGGATTACGCCGCGGCCCACCAATTTCACCGGCGCTAAGATTTCCAGCTTGAGCTCCTCGCGAAACCCTACGCTGCGGGGCTCCAATTTCAACCACTCCGACTTCTACTCGATGATGGGATGGGGAGATTGTCCAATTTTGGCAACTCCGACCCCGGGAGATTATCCAATTTCAACATCGCCGAGATGTATTCGGTTCAATCGACGCGCGGCCCCAAGCCAATTTCGAAGAGAACTCGTCGCCCAACCCAAAGTTGCTGAGATGGATTATGGTTTTTTTAATTTAGTTTATTGTTTTTTGATTTAATATTTTTTTTAGTTTAATATTTAATCCAGATCGTCGGATCAGATACGGATCAACGACTCAAAATTTTTGCTTGATAAGGACGTGGATCGGTGACATGGCAGCTTACTATTCTACGGCGGTTCCTACAAAACCGCCGTTAAATGTCAACTTATTTACGGCGGTTCTATAGAACCGACGTTAAATCTACTGCAATAATTAACTCATGAACTAATTAACGTCGGTTATTCAGGAACCGCCGTGAATACTTGTAAATTCACGGCGCTTTCTTAAAAACTGCCGTTAATTAGTTCAGTTTTAACGTCGATTTTATAAAACCGCCGTAAAATGTATGATTCTACGGCGGTTTTATGAAAACCGCCGTTAAATTACCGATTTAACGGTGTTTTTTTGGAAAACCGCCGTAAAAAAGTATTTAACGGCGGTTTTTCCAGAACCGCCGTTAATCAGCCGCCTTTGTATCCTATTTCTGCAGTAGTGTCCATCCAAGATGAATATTAGTAGCAAGGTCGATGACTTTTAAAGAACAAGTCAAAAAACAATTTAAAATTCAGGAACAAAACTTTCAACTATACATGATCACAATCCAACCAATTTGAAATTCTACATAGAAATTGAACTAGCTTGATTTGTTCAAATTGGCTCATTTCAAAGCTAACTAACAATAGGAATTTAATTTATATCTTTTTAAACAGAAATAAAAAATATATTATCGACATTTGTAGTAGTACAACACTTGAACTATAGTATTAATAATCGACCGGTAATAAAAGGTGTTGAACTCAAGTGCGGAGCTATATCAGGCGAAAAACAGTCTTCGTTTTTCTTTGTTGTATGCGAGTTCGGAGTTGTAGCTGCTGCCATCTTGTTCTCCAGAGAGCTAAATGGCTGACGACCAAGCCACTGGATCGGCTTCACAGGGCGCTGACAAGCCAAACGACCACCATCACGTAGTTGATTGTTGCAAATCGGAAGCTTACTTGCTTGTATAGTTGCCTCTTTCTCCTAAGCTACTGGAGCACCAGAAGGGTCCCCGGCAAGAACAAGAAAAGTGAAGGCTTGTTGATCCCCCCCGAGATGAATCTCGATTAGCTTCCTCAAATCAGCAAGACTTGAATCTTTTAGAACCTTCAACGTCGTAATCACCTTTCCCGGATTATCCTTCGAATTCTATTTACCCGAGCAGGAGCACTTTGCACGATTATCAGAAAGCGTCTGAAAAAAATGTATAAAGTTAAAAGAACAAGCCAATACGCAAAAGGATGCTAAAATAATCAAGCCAAATTACGATCTCAAGCAAAAAAAAAAATAAAAATTAATAATTACTACCATTTTTGATATCTATGTTTGCAAATAGTCCAGATGGCGAGCTGCTGTGATGAACGAGGCTAGAATTAGCAACACCGTTAACGCGCTCCATCTTCAACTGAATCGGGTTAAACGAACCCGAACCCGAGAATCCATGTTTTCTACCCCCGTTGTACATGGCATCTCGAGAAAGTGTGGTTCAACTTTTGAAACCACATTGGCGTAGTGGGCCATGCTTTGTCCTCTTAGAATCGAGAACGCATCCTTCTGCAAAAAATAAATAAAAAAGAATTGTATGTGGACAAAAACAACAAGGAAAATAATTTGAAAAAAATGATTACAATTCTAAAGAATTATGTTTGCACATTATTTCACATTATTATGCACATTTATGTTTCAATCTGTGCACATTTATATTTCAGTCTGTGCACATTTATGTTTCAGTTCAGTGTGTGCACATCAAAGAACCTGAATCGCACGGAAAGGAAAAAATTCTTGTAGCAACAAAGAAACTGTGAAAATTACCTTCCGGATCACATAAATAAAAACTCTGCTAGCTTTGTTTTCGTTCTTTATTTAGACAGGATATTGATTAATTTTAATTTTGGTAACATTAGAGAGCTTTAGATGTACTATGATCAAAGTTTATATAAGATATTTTCGTTCTAATATAAGCACATGAAATATTACAGCAATAAATGCAAGAGATACACAAAATTCCGGTCACTCTCACAAGGAGAAAGATATCTCTCAAGGATCAAAATTACAGTCACTCTTACAAGGAGAAGATATATCCCAAAGATCATTTCCGGTATTATATAAGTCCTGACCCGTAGGTATTTCCATATAACACGCCAGTTCTCATCATTTATGTTTCTTTATAAACTATTTCAATCTGAACCAACATCATTTACAAATACCAAAATTAATGTAAACAAATTCTATCAAGTTCTTACCAAATAAAATAAATCGAAAGAAATATGGAGAACCTTCCAAATTTTATAAATTAGAACCAAATACACGAACATAAACAGGAAAAACTACATATATATATAAATTGTAGGAGGAGCAAAGGAGATTTACCGGCATAGTTGAGGGTGTAGGATAAGCCGTTGCAGCCCCGAGCCTTAACACCGAGCTTGAGGAAAGAGCGTTGGCGCTGCTGAAGGAGTTCGCGTATTCTAGAAGCGGCGGCTTCCGTTAAGGATAGCACTTGCTTTTGCATAGTGATTTCCGATCTTCTTCGATTGAGATTTTTTCGAAGTTTGTCCCATCGATTGTACACACTAGGGTTTTGGGATTTTGAAAAAATGGAGAAGAGTTGGTCGATGGCGAGGTTTTCGTGGTTTCAGAGAAATTGAAGACGAAAAAAAGAAATTGCTGAGATGAGAAATGGAAAAACTCGAAGACGAAGAGGATTGGAGTGTTCTGTGCAAAAAAAAAAATGAAAAAGGGAATGTTCTGTGCTTCATCGCGACTTTGTTGGTGAAATGAGAGAATGAATGTAATTACGAAATTGTCACCGGGATGTCCAGAATTACCAAACTGCCACCGGGTAAATGATTGGCCAGGATGCATTCTCATTTCTCACCCACGGATCCATTCTCARGTGATCATATATATATATATATAATCGTTTCTATGTATATGGATACTATAATATTTATAAGATTACGTAGATTGTGTGAAATAATTTACAGTTATTATATATTTACAGTTAAGCAATATATATTCAAACCATCTAATTATTTTAAAATATAGAATATGATTAAAAAAACGTTGAACATGGTTCATAAAAAGATTACTATTCGTTGAAATGCAGTTTATAAATTATAAAATATTTAGTTGTACAACTCCAGCTTGCAGTAAAATAAAATAATAAGATGTGAGACCATAGCAATTATGTACTATATTAATTCAAATATATAAAAATTGCAAGATAATGATTCTAAGTCATGAACCTTAAACCCAAAGTCATGTAAAAGTAAGAATTTGAACAAATTGTAAACTCCTATTGCAAAAAACTTAACGAAGTCATATTGGCATAAATAACAGTGAAGTTTAATAACATGCATATACATTATTTAAATCTAGTCATTTACACTAAATATTACAGTAGGTTCTTCATCTCTTTCTGGAGATGACGTGAAACAATAATAGAATCCAACATAGCACGACTAATCTCATAAAACAAATAACTGAGAATAAAAAAAATAGTATATCTATTAAAAAATATTAATATTACAAATGGCACCTTAAATATTTTTATTGAGATTAAATATAATATTAATTGTACTTTATTGTTATATATATCTTCTCATTAATTAGATTTTTTGTTGTATATAAAAATAATCTGTACCTAAATTAATATAGAATTAGTTTGAAACAAACTTGAGTATTCAATTAAAATTATTAATTGAAATTAAAAAAAAAATATGATTATTGATCTCTCCATCAATAAAAAAGTCTAAACGAATGATATATTTTTCAAAATTAGTAATTGTAATTAAGACAGTGTAATAAATAAATCTCCCTACTAAAAAATATTTAAATCTAGAAAAAATAAACATGATAAAACTTGAATATTAAACTAAATTAACAAAAAAAAAAATGAATATATACTTGTTTTGATCATTATCGTATACGAAATTAAACCGAACAATTAGAACTGTTTCTCTTTTGGTAGAATTGGAATAATAGTTAAATATATAAAATAAAATATTCAACTAACAAATCTTTACACCACAAATGTCGTTTAGATTGATTACTTAAAAAATATTGATGGGTCATTTCTAATTATTTTATAAAGGCAATACATTTACATATATGTTAATATTGTAAATTCTTATAAAATATATATATATATATATATATATATATATATATATATATATATATATATATATATATATATATATATTAATAATCGAAGAAAATAAGTATGAAAATTAGTTTTAATAAAATTAAGAAAAGACTCTTTATTGGAATAATAACCACCTTAAAATCAAGCAAGATATATATTGTATATTTACGGAACATAAATATATTGAAATATCTCAATATTAGATAACGTAATTTGGAAAACTAAAAATACTATAATTAATTATAATAATATTAATAACGATTGATTAACTAACTGATTAATGTAATTTTCCTTAATTTTCATAAATTATAGTTAGATAATTCCAATTACCAATTATCAACCTACTATATAAACTAATATTATTGGAACAAATATATAGAAAAAAAATACCGTAAATACTGCTGTATATTTAAACTACCTTAAATACCGTATGTTGACAGTATTTATTGATACCATCCATAAATATATTTATGGAATAACACCATATATAAAAGAATATAAATTTTCTTGTGAAGTAAATATAGAGACAATCAAAATTCATAAGATAGTTTTGCTTTTATTCATAAATTTAATTGCAATTCATAAAATAGAACTATATCTCTACAATAATTTACAGTAGTATCGGTACTTGATTAATTAATATATATACTATATTTAAGAAAAAAAGAATGGAAATATCTTTATTATTTTGACTGACATATAGATATTTATAGATACTATAATAATCATATCAATTTTAGGCAATATATCAAAATATTATCCATTATATAAGGAAAAATGCAAATTAGTTTGGTGTGGGAAGCTTGGACTATATTTTATTATTTTCAGAGTTAAAGATAAATCATTAATGGCCGAATATCTTTAGAAAATAATTCTTTTTATTCAAAAATAGATGCTTAGATTTGGTAGTAATTAAGCTTATAATTCAGTTCATTTATATTCACGTAAGATATTTTACTTCCCATACCATTATCTAAATAACAAACAATATATTCGATTACATTTAAACCTTTCTTTAGTAATAACTAATTACTAAAATTACTCATCCTAATTGATCACGTGTGAAAGTCAAGGATATAAGATATTTTACTTCTCATACCATTATATAAATAACAAACAATATATTCAATTGCATTTAAACCTTTATTTAGTAATGACTAAGCACTAAAATTACTCATCCTAATTGACGAATTACTCATCCTAATTGATCGTCATGTGTAAAAGTCAAGGATAATATATTTTGCTGAATTATAAACTTAATTACTACCAAATCTAAGCATCTATTTTTGAATAAAATTATCTATTTTCTAAAAATATTCGGCCATTAATTATTTATCTTTAATTTCAAAAATTATAAAATATATTTAATTCTCAAATTACGTTAAGAATTCGTTCTTTCTTAAACGATATTTTCATATAATTAATTATTTTATTCCTTAAACAGATTCCCTTATTAATAATAATATATTTTCATATAATTGATTATGTTACATTCGGAATAAGGAAACAAAGATCAGTACAAAATCTATTTTTGAAGATCTTTCAAAAAATATATCCTAATAACGATTGCTGCTAAAATTAAGGAAAAACTCCAGCTTTATTCGGAATAAGGAAAAACACACACACAACAAAAAAACTCAGTACAGATAAAAAAAAACAAATTGATTCTAGAACTTATGGCGTGAAATCATAAATTTGAAGATCTTTCAAAAAATATATCCTAATAACTAAAACAATTATGCATTACCCATAAACAGAAGAAGTAAGAAACACAAATTGAGCAACATATATATATTGTCTTAACATGTCACCAGAGCCGACCCATGCCACAGTTTTCTATTGCAATTCTAGTATAGTTTACAGACTTAAATTGCATGTTCAATGATATTTGAATACATCTCACCCCGTTTAAGAAAATGGTAAAAATCTACCATAAATGATCTGATATACAGAGAGTATGGCTCAGCAAGGTACAAAAGAAATAACATAACATAATTCCCAAGTTGTTGAAACTCCATATCCATCATCAAAGTGATTGAATAGACATCAACAGAATGGCTGCATAATATCAATTTTGCTGTCAAAATCCAAAAGATATGTTACTCGTAATATATTACGGAAGATTATCAATCCAATCACAGTGAAAAATCCCAAAAAATATATTAGTACGACAATTTTGATTCAAATCTTTCATTGAAAAATAAAAAACACTTATCTCAATTTTGTATTAATATATTAGAACCACCTAATCAGATGCCGATTCTCGATAATAAATCAAATAATCCGATTTACCATAACTAACCATATAGATCATATAATCATACCATACCATCATTGTTTAAACACATCTAAAAGAACATAAATACTTATCTCAATTTTTGTTGCGTTCGGTTGATACGCGACCTCATCGTCTTAGACTCCGAGCAACAAAATGCAGCGACCTTGAATATTTGAACACGCGACCTCGTCGCGTTTGTTTGCATTGACCGTTCCCGGGATAAGGTCCAGGTAACACATATAGTAACCCTCAAAAACCAATATTAATACAAACTCAACAAATAGACCTCACTCAGTCCGTTAGTATATGATCATAAAAATAATCAATAAATAAAGCGCAAACATCACAACCCTTACTCATGCTCACAAATCTTCAAAACCTGATCTCCACAACTATTCATATTTAACCACTATATATCGTATATACTATATCCAAAATTCAACTTCATCCAATCGATTAGATTGCGCATAATTTAATTTTTAAAAGAAACTAGACAAACAGTCAAATATCCACCATTCAAATTGAACTTCAATATGTTTAGAATAACATATCAAATTTTTGGCTTGATCCTACGGTTTTATTATGCACAATCGAATTTTGAAAAACACTGAGCAGAATTTTCCGAAAATAAAAACTGCTTCACCCGAAAATTCATATGTATTCCCTCACACCTCAAAGTCCGATCTCCACCGTTCAAAATGTAATTCAAAAGGTCCTTCGGGTTTTGTAAAAATTTCAACACCATCCAATGGTTGGATCGTTAGAAAAGAGTTTTTCAAGATTATTTCAATCAGATTTTCGACTTACGAAAATTGTGTATCTCACGTCTTTCGCTCAAGGACTCGATGTCCCTCTTTCCCACAGACGGCGCCAGTTTGATAAGTTCAAAAAGTTGGATTACCAAATATATGGAGTACTAACCTCAAGATAGAGATCAGCGACCTGAAATATCTTCTGAATACGTTACAACGACCTGCCAAGCCTTCAACGAACCTCCTGCTAACCTCGCTGGTCCTGCAAAACAGCGCCTTGAACGGGTCGGATTTCGAGCCCGTTAGGCCCTCCGATGCTTAAGTCAAAAGCAAGTTCTAAACACTCAATACTTCTCTTGAATAATATAAGATGCAATTACGATATGCTGATCATATCAATAATGAGAGGTATGCACCTCCTTTTATAGAGATAAGAGAAGTCCTTCCCAAGCCAGGGTTACCTTCTCCCACTACAGTTTCATAAATACCACAACTGTCTTAGAATTAGGATTAAGTTCCCATAAACAATAAACCTCTTAATTAAATTATCAAAATAGGCCTGAGCCCGTTATTCTTTCCATACAGTCCGCCAGGACCCCATAAACCACTCATATTAAGCCCATAAATGAGCTCCATCACCCAACACAAAACACAAGAGGTCGCGACCCTATATGAGAACTCATCCTCATACTACAGGTCACTACTCTACAAAACCAGCTCGCCCACCTCTCAAAGAAACCACTCAGCTCGCCCACCTCTCAAAGAAACCACTCAACTCGCTCACCTCCCAGAGGAACGCCCTCTCCAGAAATGAGGTTGCCTTTCACAAATACTCACATATATCCAATAATATCACGTATGGACATTTTGGTGCGCATCAATTACGTAGATCAAATATAAAACACATATTATTGGGTCGTTCAACTTTTTCGACCCAGATTATGGGAATTCCTAAGTGCCGTGAAAATACGATTTGGCACCTAATAAAAATCATCAAATCATTTTAGGTTATAAATATAAAAGATCACGGATGTAAATGTAGAGTGTGGAGGGTATGGTAATTTCACGACACGTAGTTGTTTTTCCAAATTATATTGAATATGAATGTTATTTATGAATTAAATATTAAGTAAACAATAGAGCATAAATTCTAAATTATATTGAGTTTGAAAATATTTATGCACTAACCTTTTAAGTAAACAATTGAGCATCAATTCTAAAAATTACCTATAAAAACATCTATTTTGAATTTTATTTTTTTAGAAAAGTATATAGTTAATAGATATACGGTATGTATGTAATTCTAGTAGATGAGGTATGTATGTAATTCTAGTAGATGAATTGCTCTCGTAAGATTATCATTCTAAGTATTTGTATGAATGTGTCTTAGCATAAGTCACTCATAATATAAATATGGGCTATCTCGCCTATTTTCGGTCAACCCAATAATCATAGCATTCTAAATTGTACATCTCATAAATAGGTATCACCTCACCAATTAATTTGATAAGTTTTCGTAACTCGAACCAAACAAACTAACCTAAATGGAACACCAAACAAACTAACCTAAATGGAACGGTTTAGAAATTAATTTGATAACACGAATGGGATGAGCATGGTTCCATATCAAATCATAAAGAAAAGAGATCCAACGTATTTGAATATCCCTATCAAATCATAAAGAAAAGAGCACACGAATTGATCCAACATATTCGAATATAATAAAAATAATCTTGAGAGTAAATTTATGGAAAATATTTAATAAATATTCAAAATTTTCATTTATTACCATAACTATTTACCTAAATTTTGGACAATTTATTGTGGCCTTTTTATCCACTAAATCTCCCTTAATGTTGAAGGAAAAATACAATTAGTGTAAGTTATTGATGAGGGTAGTTTAGGTATTCTTTAGCCTTATGTAATTATGGAACTGTGTAATCGGTACCCTATATAAAAGGGCCTCTTGATTAATGAGAACCCTAATAATTCTCCGTCTCTCTTTTGTCTCATTCGCTCTAAAAAAAAGGGAAGAAGAAGAAGAAGGAACAATGACCGAACGGAGAAGAACTCGAACTCTTGGATTTGATTTTGAGGTTTGCCCTAAAAAAAAAAAAGAATCTTGTAAATTGATTTTGAGGTAAGCCTACTGCTTCTGGATATAATGTGTTGCCTGTTGTGAATTGATTTTGATTGCTTCTCAATTCATGTTCTTATTTCATGATTTGAAAACAATGTTTTATCTTTTCTGCTGGCGAATGAATACTGTTATATATTATAATACTGCGTTGGTTGCCTGTTTTGTTGAAAAACAAAAGAAAAAAATTTCATGATTTGAAAACAATGTTTTATCTTTTCTGCTGGCGAATGAATATTGTTATATATTATAATACTGCGTTGGTTGCCTGTTTTGTTGAAAAACAAAAGAAAAAAAAGTGCTACTCTTTGTTAAGTTTTAACCTGTGGCCTCACAACCTTTCACCATTGTGTTGTTTGTATTTCTTATGTAATCTGTACTCTTAATATTGTTTTGTTTATTTGCTTTTACTTAATAAAAAAAATGGGAAACTGGATTGGTTGCCTAACCATTGTGTTGTTTGTATTTCTTATGTAATCTGTACTCTTAATATTGTTTTGTTTATTTGCTTTTACTTAATAAAAAAAATGGGAAACTGGATTTGGTACTCTTAATATTGTTTTGTTTATTTGCTTTTACTTAATAAAAAAAATGGGAAACTGGATTTGGCAGAGTTGAACCCGGGTCCTCTAAGGACTTTTGTTTCATTCAAACAATCTACTACCACTGCACTGCGTGTATTCTTTGTTTATAATTTACTTTTTTCAATATCAGTTTGTTATCTGCTGCTTTTAATTACTAAATTAAAATATTTTAAATGCATCATATGTGATTATATATATATATATAATATATATATATATATATATATATATATATATATATATATATATATATATATATATATATATTCTGGTGCATAATTTAATTATATTTTTATGCGTATGCTCGGGATAATGAAAATTCATGAGTAATACAAAATAATATAAACTTGTCGTGTGATAAAAATAATTTCACAAAGAATCGATAAACGCGATATGTGGCCTACGATCTTATAATCTAATTTATATTCTTGAAAAAAGATTGTAAATCATTACAATTATATAATCCAAATATCTCCAACCTTGTTTTATAAGATGGTTGAACCCACTCGTCCCGAATTTAAAATATTGGACTCGAAAGGAATTGAGTACCATCGGTTGGTTTCTGATGTGAAAACTACTTTCATGGGAAAGGATTTCACATCCACGATCATACCATCCACCAATCCAACAGACAAAGAATCGTCTGATAAAATTAAAGCCAATGCCCTAATATTTTTGCGGCGTCATATTGACCCAAGCTTATGCTGGGAGTACCTTCAGCTGAAGACACACAAAGAACTGTGGGATGCCCTCAAGGGACGTTTTGGAAACATACATGGCACTTTGCTTACAGAACTGACCGTTCAGTGGAATGAAATCCGCTTACTTGACTATAAGAGTGTAAATAACTTCAATAAGGACATGTTGCGCTTAATAGCACGTCTTACCTTCTGTAGAAAGTAAATCATGGAAGATGATATGATACAAAAAACTCTATCCACTTTTCCTACTTCAGCACTTATACTAGCGAACCAATATAGGCTCGAGTATGATAACAAAAGGATTACAACTTTTAATAAGTTGATTAATATGCTGCAAGTAGTTGAGAGGCATGATCAGGTTCTCTTGAACAATAATGCTAGACCTGTCGGTACAAAGAAAATTTTCGAAACTAATTATGGTTAAGCGAATAGTGGAAAGAACCCCAAAGCAAAGGGGACTGGACGTGTTAATCCCCCTCAAAGTGGTAATTATGCACCACAAGGCAGGGGCCATGGGGGCCGCAGTAGAGGCCGTGGAGGCTCTCCCCATGTATGGCACAAAGATGGTGGTAGCACCCCAAATGGCCATGGTAATATTGGGACTACTGGTTATAAAACCAAGGCACCACACGAGAACCCCTCAAAGAAACGAGAGAGAGTTGGGAATGAACCTTGCTATAGATGTGGTGACACTGGGCATTGGTACCAAAACTCTCACGTAAGTGATAAGGTGGCAGCCATCTACAAGAAACTTAGAGAGTCTAAAGAACAAGAGACTCACTATGTGGAAAATGGAGATCTTTATGCTGATGTCAACCTCACGATTGCGGACTTCAATGACAATAAGAACCTTGCTCAGTCACTTGATGTTCCTAATTTTGAGTGATCTACTTCGTCTATTTACTTATATTTCAAGATATTTGTGAAGGCATGATTGCCTCATTTTATTGAGAATATGGAGTTTGGTATTTTTTGAATTAGATTTACTTTGGACAAGAAATTTACTTGATTGGCTTTTTAATAATTTCGAATTTCATTCTAAAGTACTTAATGTATTCGACTTTATTATTTACAAAACTACGTGTTTGGTTCAAATATAGCAATAAGGTGTGCGAAAATACATCTTACGCATAGAGCTACATATTCGAATGGAGTATATCATTCTAGATCGTCCACAACACTCCAATAAATTAGAGAAATTCCTCTAACTCTTTCCATGACATTATCACCACTTTTACAAGGAATGTCGCGCGGCGAAATAGAGTGCTCAGCTGATAGTGGGACTACTCACACAATTTTAAGGAATAGACAATTATTTATTGAATTAATTCCTTATAACTCATATGTGACTATGATGATTGGGACATCCCAACTAATCAAAGGGCGAGGTACTGCCAAGTTCTTGATGCCTAATGGCACAATGATAACAGTCACAGAAGCTCTATATGCACCTAGAGCAAATCGAACCTTGTTGATTTAAAGATATCCGTGTCAACGGCTATCACTTGGAAACTCACTGTGAGAATAGAAATGAATATTCATATATTAACTCTAATGAATGTGGAAGAAAACACATCTTATAGAAACTAATGAGTCAATCTAGTGGGTTATACCTCACTACTATATAGATTATTGAATCTTATGCCGTCACCAATAACGAACTATGTGACACTGACTCATATAGGCTTTGGAATGACCGTTTTGGACATCCTGGTCGTGACATGATGATCCATATTTTTAAAAAACTCACACGGACATCCTTTCTTTCGAGTGACTCATAGATTGGGATATAAAAGCGATGCACTGCCCAATGTTGGTACTACTGCTGCACAAGTGCAGCTAATAACTTCTGAAGCACAAGATGCATTACGTACATCTCACTCCGCCTCAATATCTATCTCAAAGGCACATCACTCATATTGCAAAGCCTGCTCTTTAGCAAAAAAACAGGATCGAGACCTTCCTATGCTATAGATACAAAGCAAAACATTCCACTCTTACAAAGAATCCAAGGTGATACATATGGACATAACCATTCAAAATGCGGATAATTCAAGTATTTTATAGTTTTGGTCGATACTTCGGCACATATTGTCCATAGAAATGTTGCATTTGCAAAACTTCTAGCACATTTAATATGATTGAGGACTCACCACCCTTATCAAACACACAAACTTATAATGCTAGAGAGTTTACATCAAAAGTACTTTATGACTATTGCATTTTAATAAAGATCGATGTACTGGGTCTTGTACCCTAATGTGCATATATAATAAGGTCTCAAAGAAGACACCGTTCAAAAGAATACAGATGGTGATTAAGACAATATTTATGCGCACTCATTTGTCTTTGCACGGGGTTATGCAATATTGCACACAACTCTTACTTATTCGTTTATGAACCCCTGCTAACCAAATATTTTACGTACCAGTTGGTAACTGGATATAAGCCTTATAATTCATATCTACGCATATTTGATTGAGCAGTATATGTGCCTATTGCGCCCCCACAGCGCATTCTATGGGTTTTGAAAGACGATTAAGTATTTATGTTGGATATGAATCTCCAATAATCATCCGCTATTTGAAACCTTTGACAGACGATCTCTTTATTGCTAAATTAGCAAATATGTCACTCTAATGAGACAGTCTTCCCGTCGTTAGAGGGAGATAAGAAAAAGTATTTTCTAATGAAACGACAGGAATAGTTTTATACTATGTCTCATTATGATCCCCGCATTTCACAATGTAACGTGAAAGAAAAGTAAAGTGAATAATTGATGTTCAAAGTATATGAGACTCAATTTCTAAAGTGACGAGATCATATATATACAAGCTGCAAATGTGTCTGCAAGGTTAAAAGTCCCAGTGAAGGGCACAATGTCACAAATTAAGACATTGCAACCATACTTAGTGGGGGTGTGGTTGAGGTCGTGACTCCCAAAAGGAACAGGAGGAGGCCACTTGGTTCGATCAATACTCGCCCAAGGAATAAGAGGGCATGTATGACACAACTTTAATTGATCATCAATGAAAATAATGACTCTCATGAGATTATCTCTGATTATACTTATGTCCATGAATCATTATTGGAGGACGCTCCAAAGTTTAATATGATTCCAGAGAATAAAGAAATCTCAATGTACAATGAGAGTTTATATAAGTTGATGGAAAGACTTTTCATACACATTGATGATATATACATTGTTGCTCAAAGAATCATAGAGCACAATAGTATCGAACCACACTCTATTGAAATATCAATATAGAGCAGATTGACCTAAATGTAAATAATCAATTCAGGTAGAACTAAATTCACTGACAACAAGGTAGGTATTTGGTTTGGTAGTGCTAACCTCACCAAGTGTAAAGCCTGTATGACATAAAGTTTTGTCAGAAAGCGTAATGAGAAAAATAAAGCCATGAGATGCAAATCTAAACCTGAAGCACAAAGTTTCTCAAAATGCCCTGGAATTGACTATGAGGATATGTACTCTCTCATAATAGATGTTCTAATTCCAAAGAACTGAGAATG